>JARVZY010002671.1:0-129000 GCA_030686995.1 Artemisia argyi | reverse complement strand
AACAGCTGAACTGAAAAAATTGATCACGAAACCATCAGGTAATAGTTTTGTATTTTCATTTATTGAAATAAGTTAGGGTAAATAAAGTCTATGAGATGTGCGAAGTGATTTTGTATGTTTGATGGCTTATATGATGTATTAGTAGTTTATTTGTGATGCAGTAGCATTTATTTTGCGGCGTGTGAGGATAACTTATGTAACACCCCCAATTCATGGATGCAGCGGAATTCAAACTGGGTGTTACTCGACGGCACAATAGTCACAATAATAGAAAACGAACTCCAATTGAGTCGTTTTAAAAGATTTATCATTCAAATTGTATAAATATCAGAGATTACAAAATGAGGTCCCAGATGGTTCCATGTTTACAAATTACATTAAATGAGTTTTTGAATGATAATAAAATTTATAGCCCTCTTGAACATCCGTGCCCTTCCGTGCCAACCTTGATCGTCATGAACCTGAAATACATGCTTGAGAGGTCAACGCAAAGGTTGAGTGGAATTCGTAGAGTTTAGTTAAATCGTTTGAACACAATAATCGTAGTGTGAGCTATAGACTCACACTCATAGTTGGAAAACAAAATCGTTATTTATTTCACTAAGCTCATGCAACCAAAACATTAACATCGAACCAAAAATTGGCATTATAGAAGCCCTATCAAGGTACTTTTGCCATTATACCGCTAAATCTCAAATATAGTGCATTTGTGTGAACTCGTCGTTGTTCAACACAAATGGGATCCATCAATCCCAATAGATCTATTCACAATATTCGCGCTCACTATAGGAAAGGTACTTTTGCCATTACTAGTGATGTAGTTTGATTTGTCATTTCAGTGTATGGTGTAGGATGAGGCTTACTTTTATGTAGGAAAGGTATGGTAATAGTCGAATATCAAAGGAAATTGATATAGCAGTCGAATATTAATGGGAATTGAGATAGTAGTTGCAATCATAGCCTAGTAGGTAATCGGTTGTTGTACCTAGGGTTTATTGACTTCATACTTATGTTATTTCGGATACAAACAAGCCCACTTGTTTATAATTCTTTATTTACATAGAGAGGCATCCCAAACAATGTAAGTAAAGGAATATAAACTTATGCTTCGGTGATTTACAATTTCTTTATTTAAATGAAAAGGCATCCCAATCCACTCAAATAATTATAAATCATCCTACTTAAGAATTCCCAACACAACATTCATACTTAGCCGGTGAGTTACAAGGTAGTGTATTACGAGATGACACTGGTGTTCCAAAGGTACAAGATGAATATTCAATCTTGTAAAGCTGATGAGGGTACTTGTGGTGTAACTAAGGATGATTTGAGCTTTAAAAGTGCATCAAGATCTGTTAATGAGTTTGTGTTTGTAACGGTTGTGAAGATAATGATGTGATATGTTGATGAACAAAAGTGTGTAGTGTATGCTTAACATTAATACTCTTAGGTATAGATGTTGAGTTTGCTTTAAAAAAATCTTAAGAGATTTTAAAAGTTTATTATGGAATGGTATCCTTAGGACCTAAACAGGATAGTACTTCTACAGGATGAAGAGAATAATTGATAACTATTGTAACAATTCGCATTTTCAGGTTAACTTTTATTCCTGAAAATTTTACTATTCACTTTTTTACTATTCACTTTTCACTATTCATCTCAGAAATTTTTATTTCATATTCTCGTAAGTTAAACTATTTTAACGATAATCCGAGAGTTTGACGCTCGTCGGATCATTTCTGCAAAAATCACAAAGCCGTGTCCGAGATTTACTTTTAGGTTTAAACGTCATTCTAGCATCCCGATATGTCCATAAAACATTATAAACAATAGAAATATGATTTTCTCTCATTTTAGGACAATTCCAAAAGTTTTGGAATTTTACGTTTTTCAGTTCAGCGTTTTACGCGAATTACGCGTTTTAGACCCGTGTTTCCAGTTTTTAGCAGGGTTTTCGCACCCGATAGAACCTACCACTCATTTTATATTTTATTATGGACTATATTGACATGTTTAACCATATTTATAAGTTTCATATTTTTAGGATACCCGGTTTTACGTTTCGTGACTTAAAAACTTACGGTTAGCAATTTACGGAGTCGAAACTAGCTACATACTTAGGATATTATCATCCAAAGACCATGACTACTCATCTAGTCACCCTATCCATATACAAACCGACTTAGGAGGGGGGGGGGGGAGTCACCATGTGTGGTTAAATCTTGACTTTAGCCATTAGATCTTACTTAATTACAACTTTGTCTCCAAGTTTAAGCACCTTCCTAGCCACCTTCCTAACCTCCTCATTCATAGTATAAATAGCAAGCTAATCCCTTCCTTTCTTCATCACCAAAAACGCCACAACATCAATACCTAGCACCATGATCCTTTGATCTTCAATACACAAGTTACACTACAAAGTTCAAGGTCTTAGTATTCTCTACCTAGTTCTCAAGTTTGTTTGGTGATTCCATGGTTGAATTAGGAGCTACACAAGGTTACTAGGGCTGAAGTTAAATGGTTTTCACAAGGGTTAGATCAAGGCTAGCAAGGGTTACAAGAGTTGTGGTGAAGGGTTTACAAGCATAGGTTTAGTGTCCTAGTTCTATACTTGACTTCCTTTCTTAAGAGAAAGCCAAAAGTTGTAAGCAAACCCTAACATACTCCTTGCTTAATTATCATTTTCATGCTCTTTGTGTTCCTTTCATGCTATATATGTTCTTGTTATTGTGTTCATGATGTTTAAAAATGGATAAAACAAGTATTGGTATACATATGTTAACTTATGACAAGCAAACAAGCAAACTAGTGATTTTTATGGAGAACCACGACCAAAATAGTACAACTATGATATTTGAAACTTACTTACTGTTAAAGAGGACTTAACAAGGAAAACATAGCAATTTGAATCACCCAAAACGAGTACACGAGTCAAAAGTTATGACCATTTGAAGCTAGCGAAACCAAAACGGCAAAACTGCCTATACATACTGTTTTGCATTCTGTGATTTTGAAAGTCCCACTTCTGGTCCGATTCATCAAAAAGTTAAAACACGAAAGTTGTCCGAAACGACGTTTTCGTTCAGGATCAAAGAAGCTCGAGCCCTGAAAACGCTTTCTGAGTGATAATTTCTTCAAATTCTTAACAGCCCATTTTTGGACCAAAGTCACTATATTATAGTTATGAATTACTAAGACCAAGAGGTCTAATGACCAAAAGCCAAGACCACAACCATGGCTAAAGCCAAGGTTGAGTCTCAATACCATGGTAACAATGACCAAGGTCACGGCAAAGCCACGGCTAAAGACCATATAACTTTTAAAGATCAAAGCTTATATATATATATGTTATCAAATACTACAATAGTAGGGAGCCTCATGTGAGGAGTTCATTGAGTAAGCCGTCGAGACGAGTTGTGGATTTACGAGTTAAAGTGTCCTGGCTCCTCGAACGTTTACTCCATGACTTCTGAATTATGTCGGCCCGAACGGTAGTAAGAGATATACAACTTATACATGTTTCATAAACCATTTATATTCAACGACTTACGCTATATACTAAGTACTACATCATGAACATTATGCAAGACATATATGGGCAATTCTTCGTATTCTTAGACGTTACTCCAAACCTAAGTCGCAACGTTCTATTATAGGCTGCTCTTAGAGACTTTCGCGATTCGACTACCACTTTCATTTCTCATTACATAGACTTAAGGTGAGTCATAGCCCCTACTCTTTTCATACTTGTTTTAACTCTTGGGGGGGATACATGCTCAACTACTTGCTTACTTGTACAAATACTCTTAAACATTTATACTTGATTATGTTACACTTGATTGTCTTATACTTGATCGCATTATACTTGATTTCATACATACATGATTGCATTATATTTGATTGTGAGACTTCCAGTGGCTCCAGATTAAGTTGCTGGATGACCATTGAGACTTCCGATGGCTCCACATTAAGTTGTTGGATGACCATTGAGGCTATTGATACATCCTAACATTTGCGAATGTTGGATACATCATAAACATGAGGTCTTCGGAGATGAAGTAGAGACTCACTTCTAATTGCTTAAATTGTCTTGATGAACTTATACATGTCTTTATCATACTATATTGTAGCAGTGGGTTGTGAACACACAGGTTACAAGTCTCTTATGGCGGGACTTGTAACTGAGTGGATTCTCAATGCTTTTGCTATGTGAACATTCTTTTGAGGCTTTTCAACTGTTTTAAGACAAACTCTATGAACTCACCAACCATTGTGTTGACACTTTAGCATGTTTATCTCAGGTTAGTAAGGCGATAGCTAGTGCATGGAACTTAGAGTCAAGCTGCATATTCTGAAGACTTACGCTTTTATCATTTACCATTTAAAACAATTGTATACATTTATGTATCATACTTTGGAATCTCATGTTTGTAACTTTGAATTCATTAATCGAATGGTAACTTTTCAAAACGTCTCATTTAGAGTTCGTTTTCTATAACTTGTACTTTGTATTATGACGTAGCACCCCAGTGACACAGTCTTCCGCTGCGGTATCTTGGGGGTGTTACAACTATCCCAAGATAGTAGTTCGGATTATCTCATAAATGAAAAATTTCAAGAATGAAATTAGGTAGTACAAATAAGGTGTTAAGATTTTGCTGAGTGGTAAGACACTATCGTGTCTCTAGATCGTTTTAAAGAATTCTGGTGGTTTATCGAGTTCAAGTAGGAAATTAATCTGAACATAACTCTAGTACAACTACTCTCAGTATTTGAAAATTTTAAGTCGAATATAGTTAGTCAGACTATATTCCACTGTCCCTAGGTTAAATATAGGTGACTAGTCTATATTTAGCCAAGGTTCGATAAAATTTTCAAATATCTAAATTAGGTATGCTTGTGATATGTCCGTTGCTTTCACGAAACTGTCTACTAAACAAAGGCGATGTCAAACCCTTCAATTGCAAGTCCCGCCCATACAAGACTTGTAACCCATGTTTTCACATTCCATCACATAGAAGATAGTACAGGTAGGTATGTGTGTGGAAAGGAAGTTTTAAGTAACAGTCCATACTTGGCCAGGATCACGAGCTTTTAACAATGATGGTTTCATAAGAAAACTTTGATGAATGTAGAGCTGAACTTCAGCTTTTGTAGATGATGGATTTTGTCCTTCAGAAATCTCATATTTCTATTTAGAAGTCGATAGATTGTGATGGGTTTTTGATATCATAAGAAATGATATTGATGATGTGATGGAATAATTCCAGAGACCATTGCACAAATCACAATGTCTCGGAAGTAGATTAGACCATTGTGCAATTCACAATGTCTAGGAAGTAGGTTAGACCATTGTGTGACTCAAAACATTTGAGAAATGATTAAGACCATTGTATCATACAATGTCCGGGAAATAGGAAAGACCATTGCAATTAGTTACAATATCTTGGACATAAAATGTTGGAGTAATAACATGATTGGGAGATTGTAGTTGTGCCGAAATGCCCTAGAATAGGCATACGCAGATATGTTTAGATAAAATGATTGAAAATAACTCGAATGTATATATAAATATACTAGTATTTGTTCGTGTAATGTAAAATGCCTAGTGTGTATATATGAATACACTTATATGTTCATGTAGCATAAAATGCTTAATAAGTCCATAATCGTCTGGAGGATGGAAAACACGAAGATCGGAAGGCTATAAAATGTTTTTGCTTGTAGTGTAGTTATAGTTTAGGTCTCAATTAGACCCGTTTCTCTATAACCATGGCTCTGATACCAATCTGTAACACCCCCAATTCATGGATGCAGCGGAATTCAAACTGGGTGTTACTCGACGGCACAATAGTCACAATAATAGAAAACGAACTCCAATTGAGTCGTTTTAAAAGATTTATCATTCAAATTCTATAAATATCAGAGATTAAAAAATGAGGTCCCAGATGGTTCCATGTTTACAAATTACATTAAATGAGTTTTTGAATGATAATAAAATTTATAGCCCTCTTGAACATCCGTGCCCTTCCGTGCCATCCTTGATCGTCATGAACCTGAAATACATGCTTGAGAGGTCAACAAAAAGGTTGAGTGGAATTCGTAGAGTTTAGTTAAATCGTTTGAACACAATAATCGTAGTGTGAGCTATAGACTCACACTCATAGTTGGAAAACAAAATCGTTATTTATTTCACTAAGCTCATGCAACCAAAACATTAACATCGAACCAAAAATTGGCATTATAGAAGCCCTATCAAGGTACTTTTGCCATTATACCGCTAAATCTCAAATATAGTGCATTTGTGTGAACTCGTCGTTGTTCAACACAAATGGGATCCGTCAATCCCAATAGATCTATTCACAATATTCGCGCTCACTATAGGTAGTGACTAATGGTTCATGATATAGGGACTTCGAACATGGCAATCGTTACTTAGTGACAATAAAACATAGTCGGGTAGCATACAGTAGAAAACATTGTGTTCGAGTAGAAAATAATAGCATGTATTCCCCCCATGGGTTTGTAAAATAGTTAAACAATAGAAAGTGGGGCTACGAACTCACCTTAAGTTATGTAGTGAGTAGTGAATGTGATGGTCGAATCGCGAAGGTTTCTACGAGCAACCTATAATAGAATGTTGCGACTTAGGATTTGAGTAAAGAATATGAAGATGTGCCTATATATATCTTGCAATTTAGTCCATGATGTGGTATGATGTATAGTGTAAATATTTGAAAGAAATGATTCATGAAACATGTATGTTTTATATATCGTTTACTACCGTTCGGGCCGACATAATTCAGAAGTCATGTAGTAAACGTTCGAGGAGCCAGGACACTTTAATTCGTAAATCCACAACTTATCTCGACGGCTTACATAATGAACTCCTCACATGAGGCTCCCTACTATTGTAGTAGTTGATAAAATATATAGATATAAGTTTCGATCCGAAAAGTTAGATGTCCGATATTTGAATAAACTTAGGAAAGTTTATTTTACATGAAGATTGTTATTAGGGTAAGTTTCATAAGTCTTGTATGACCATTTTTCTTTGTAATATCTCATGGTTCCTTTTAGGTGAAGTAGATCCAAATTGAATGTTCAAGTTATCGCCAACTCCTTGTTTCATGTTTTTGCCTAAGTAAGTTTGTATGGTCATTTAGTCATGGCCTTGCCATGACCTTTGGTCATTGTTCCATGGTCATGAGACTCAACCTTGGCTCTAGCCATGGTTGTGGTCTTGATTCTAGGTCATAAGACCTATTGTTCCTTTTAAAGTATAACCATAATATAGTGACTTATAAATATGTAAATAGCTGTTAAGAAACTGAGAAATATCTCATTCGTTATTGATTTTCTGGAGACGTGCTCCTAAGTTTTTGAAGAAAACGTGATTCCGGACAACTTTCGTGCCTTAACTTTTTCATGAAACGGACCAGAAATGCCTCTTTTTGCGTGTTTTAAGTTTCTGTAACAGAAAGTTTTGGCAGCTTTTGCCGCAAAGTTTTGGTAACTTCAAATCGTCATAACTTTTGACTCGTATACTCGTTTTAGATGGTTCAAATTGCTATGGTTTCCTTGTTAGGTCCTATACTATAATATGTAATGATCCAATATCATAATTTTACCATTTTGATCAGGTCTTACCAAGAAAATCACTAATTTACTTGTTTTAATAACTTATCTTAACAATCAATTACAACAACTTGTTTTACTCATTTTTATACATCATGGACATGCATACAAGACATAATATAGCATGAATAATATGTAAATAACATGAACATGATTATTTAACAAGAATCATGTTAGGGTTTGGCTTACAACTTTTGGCTTTCAACAAAGAAAGGAAAGTAACTAGTAAGGTAAGGACTTTGATAGACTTGCTTCAACCACTTCTCTTCATGTAATCTTTCTACTCTTGTATTCTTGAAAGATGGATGATGAAAGTTGAGGTGACTTGAGTGGATTCAAACTCAAGAGAAATCACCAAAGTTCTAAAGATTGGGAGTAGTTTTGATGAATCAAAACCAAACTAGTGTTTATGTGTTGTAGTAGCACATGATTCTTGCATGAAATTTGGTATAAATGAGCTAAGGATGAGATGTTTGTGTGTGTGTGATGTTGGCGTACAAAAGGAGGGGATGAGGGCTATTTATATGCCTTGGAGGAGGTTAGAAACTTGACTTGTCAACACCTTGGAGACCAAGGTGAACACATGTTCTCATCTAAGGCCTCCTAGCATGAGATCAAGCCACCTAGTGTGAATCCCCCCCCCTAGAGGCGGTTTGCATAACTTGGGGAGGAAGGATTGGACTTTGGAAGATATTATCCAAGTTATATTGATAGTTTTGGCTCCGTAAAATGCTAACCGTAAATGGTTAAGCCACGAAACGTAAAACCGGGTATCGTAAAAATACGAAACTTGGAAGAATGGTTAAACATGTCAAAATACTCCATAATAAAATATAAAATGAGTGGTAGGTTCCATTGGGGTGGTAAAACCCTGCTAAAACTGGAAACACGGGTCTAAAACGCGTAATACGTAAAACGTACGAATATTGCGTAAAATTGAGAAAAGTAAAATGTTACTTTTCTAATAGGATAAAAATGATTTAAAATAACTTATAATGTCTAGACTGGGCTCAGTCTAGTGTCGGTTGGTATTAAATGTCTTTTAGACATCAAACTGTAAGCCTAAAAATCAAGGAATGACTTATAATGTCAAGGAATGATTTTTGGTCAAAGGAGGAGGGAAAAATATGTTGACTTTTTCTAATAAGTTGAAAACTCAAATCATCTTAGAAATATGGTGCAGGTATAGGCTAAGGTTACGGCTGAGTAAAAACGCTTAAAAACTGAAAATTCCAGTTTTTCACGGCCGAGACTTATTTTGGTCATGTTTTTCTCAGTCACGATTAATTCTCAAATAAATCATGAGTGTGTCAAACATTTTTCTGATGCGGGGTCACTTAACGCGGTCGAGTTTCGTTGTGCGTAGAATTTTTGAATGACGTTTTACCCTAAAACGTGTAATTCCTTATTAACTTTCACGAAAATGAGCTTATGAATGTCAAACTTTTAATTTGCCATGGAAATGATTTATCACTCGAGGCCAAGAAACAAAAATCAGATTTCGGGAAAATTTCGGGAAAAATGAATAGTAAAAGTGAATAGTGAAATTTTCCGGGAATAGTAATTATCCTGAAAATGCGAATTGTTACAACTTAGGGTAAATATAGATTATGTGATGTGCGAATGAGATTTTGGATGTTTGATGGCTTATATGATGTATTAGTGGTTTATCTGTGATGCAGTAGCATTTATTTTGCGGCGTGTTAGGATAACTTAGGTTAAATATAGATTATATAATGTGCGAAATAATTTTGGTATGTTTGATAGCTTGTATGATGTATCAGTGGTTTATATGTGATGCAGTAGCATTTATTTTGCGGCGTGTGAGGATAACTTAGGGTAAATATAGATTATATGATGTGCGAAATAGTTTTTGAATGTTTGATAGCTTATATGATGTAATAGTGGTTTATATGTGTCGCAGTAGCATTTATTTTGCGGCGTGTGAGGATAACTTATGGTAAATATAGATTATATGATGTGCGAAATAGTTTTTTAATGTTTGATAGCTTATATGATATACTAGTAGTTTATATGTGATGCAGTAGCCTTTATTTTGCAGCGTGTAAGGATAACTTAGGGTAAATATAGATTAAGTGATGTGCGAAATAGAATTTGTATATTTGATGTCTTATATGATGTACTTGCGATTTAGCTGAAATGCAGTAGCATTTATTTTGCGGCTTGTGAGCATAAGTCAGGGTAAATATAGATTATGTGATGTGCGAAATAGTTTTGTATGTTTGATAGCTTATATGATGTACTTGTGGTTTAAATGAAATGTAGTAGCATTTATTTTGTGGCGTGTGAGGATAACTTAGGGTAAATATAGATTATGTGATGTGCAAAATAGTTTTTGTATGTTTGATAGCTTATATGATGTATTAGTGGTTTATATGTGATGCAGTAGCATTTATTTTGCGGCGTGTGAGGTTAACTTAGGGTAAATATAGATTATGTGATGTGCGAAATAGAATTCGTAGGTTTGATGGCTTATATGATGTACTTGCGGTTTAAATGAAATGCAGTAGCATTTATTTGCGGCAAGTGGGCATAAGTTAGGGTAAATATAGATTATGTGATGTGCGAAATTGATTTTGTATGCGTGATGGCTTATATGATGCACTTGCGGTTTAACTGAAATGCAGTAGCATTTATTTGCGGTATGTGGGTATAAGTTAGGGTAAATGTGGCTTATGTGATGTGCGAAATTGATTTTGTATGCTTGATGGTTTATTTGATGTAATTGTGGTTTAACTGAAATGCATTAGCGATTTATTTGCGGCATGTGTGCATAAGATAGGGTAAATGTGGCTTATGTGATGTGCGAAATTGATTTTATATGCTTGATGGTTTCTTTGATGTACTTTCAGTTTAACTGAAATGCATTAGTAATTTATTTGTGACATGTGGTCATAAGATAGGGTAAGTGTGGCTTATGTGATGTGCGAAATTGATTTTGTATGCTTGATGGTTTCTTTGATGTACTTGTGGTTTAACTAAAATGAATTAGCAATTTATTTACGGCATGTGGGCATAAGATAGGGTAAATGTGGCTTATGTGATGTGTGAAATTGATTTTGTATGCTTGATTGTTTCTTTGATGTACTTGCGGTTTAACTGAAATGCATTAGCAATTTATTTGCGGCATGTGGGCATAAGATAGGGTAATATGGCTTATGTGATGTGCGAAATTGATTTTGTATGCTTGATTGTTTCTTTGATGTACTTGCGCTTTAACTGAAATGCATTTGCGATTTATTTGCAACATGTGGGCATAAGATAGGGTAAATGTAGCTTATGTGATGTGCGAAAATTAGTTTGTATGCTTGATGGCTTATATGATGTACTAGTTGTTTAACTGAGTTGCAGTACCATTTATTTTACGACGTGTGACGATAAATTAGGGTAAATATAGATTATGTGATGTGCGAAAGTTATTTTTTATGTTTGATGATGGTTTCATTGATGTACTAGAACATGAACTGAGTTTCAATTGGTTATAATGAAACAGATGACGAAGAATTAGACGAAGAAGATACAGTTGATATAGCAGCTATTAAAGAGGCTGCTAAAGAAAACTGGAATGAATTACTTCAAAGTCTTATTCTTGAAAATGCGGCAAAAAAGAAGAAAAATGCAGCCGGAAAGATTGTTAAATATTCTGCAGTTGAGAAGAATCCTAAACATACTGCACCAAAATTGAAGAAGAAGAAAACCATTTCTGTTACTGAATGCAATACAAGTGAAAAGAAAAGAAATGGTAAAAGACCTGCAATAGAGATGGATTCAGAATCAGATTTTGAAAGTTCTTCAAAAATGGTTGTCGTAACAAAGAAGAAAGTTAAAAAGGAAAAAGTTAAGTGGGAAGACGAAGGTTTAATACAGGAAGTTAAAAATAACGAACGCAAATCTATCAATATAAGAATGTCACCGAGAAGTCTGAAGAAGGTTCCGAAGAAATTAAGAATTCCACAGGTGGAGGAATTAAAAAAGATGGGATTTGGCGATTAAAATGAATGATGGAAGAAAAATTAAAATTACTCGAGAATTGGTTCGGAATATGCTAGGAATCCCAATGGGGGATATGAAAGTTGAAGCGCTTAAAGAGAAAAATCTTTATGAAGAGACTACTGCAAAATGGAGAGAAGTAATGGAAAGTATTGTTGTTAAAAACAAAATTTATATAACAAAGTTGGAGGAAAATTTGTGCAGTCTAACTGAAGTTGATTGGGAGTTTCAAGTGGCTTTCCTTGTACTATTCTTCTCTATATTTGGCCAAGGAAACAAAGATGGGGAGGTAAATGACAGAATTATACCAATTCTCTCTAATAGTGATAACGTGTCTCAGATGGATTGGTGCTCGTACGTTGTAGAGTGTATGGTCAAGGAGTGTTCCGGATATAAGCCAAACAAATATTTCAGTGGACCATTACTTTTGCTTGTTGTATGTTTTCTATCTTTTGTTACATTGTGATGCACTAATAATAAATAGTATGATGTAGTATATATAGAACTGTGATGCACTAATAATAAATAGTATGATGCAGTATATATAGATCTGTGATGCAGTACCATTTGAAACAGGGATGCATTAGATATAAAACTATGATTGCCTGATTCTCACTACTATCATGCAATAGACATAAAACATTGATGCATTATATTTCACACTCTCATACACTAAAAATTACGATTATATTTTAATACTAATTTATTTGTTGCAGATCATATATGTTAATTCAACGACATCTGAGACTGTCAAACTGGAGAAAACTGTACCAGCATTCAAGGCGTGGAGTTCAAGACTTTTGTTTGAAAGGCAAAAAGAAGAACTTGCATTGGGTTTTGGATGTCTACTAATTGCGGAAGGTGTTGAGGTGATTGAACCACCGATGAAAATGATTGAAGCACCGATGAAAAAGAAGAAATTGAGTAAAAAACACAAGAAGAGTGTAACAGGTATAATATATAAAAATATTATATATTTTTAAAAAGAGTAACTTTTTGAAAAACTTGTTTATTTTTAATTTAATTCTATGTTGATGTACTAATAGGGGACGAAGAAGGAAACCTTGTATGTCAACTACAGACTCCAAAAATTGATCTTAAATATGGACTGTATGGAACAATTGATATGGAAGAAGCAAATAAAAAGTTCAGATCAAAATCTTTTGAGGTATTATTAATTAAAAAAATACTATACTCTGTGATGCACTAGATTTTGAACTTAGATGTACTAGATTTTGAACTGTGATGCATTACCTTTAAACTTATAAAGTATGATGCACTAATAAAAACACTGTAATGCAGTAAGCTAATTTTGTTTCTTTTAAATGTTTAGGAAATGAAGGGAATTATAAGAGACAATATGGTGTTGTGTAATTAGTTGATGCTGGATACTGATTACAAATTGATGATAGCTTTGAGATTAAACCCTGAGGATGAAGATTTGAAGAAACTGGTTGAAATTAGAAAGGATTTGTTTGCTGAATCGTATAAAGAAGATGGTCATAAAAATGGTGATGATGCAACAAATGGTGATGAAAATGAAGGAAATGGTTGGGAGAATGTTGATGATGGAAACAATCAGAATGAACAAATGGGTGATCAGAATAAAGAAGATGGTGGAAATAATGATATCGCTGGGGACAAAGGTATAAATGAAGAGGGAACGAAAGATGATTTGAATGAGTCACGAAAGAAGAAGACAGCTTTGAACGAGAATCATGATTTGATTGATATGAATTATTTTCTGAAAAAAGTGAGTAATAAGGAAAAGAAGAATGATATATTTGGGACCAATCCTGAAGTTTCGGGTCAAGATTTAGTTGGAACAAAATACAACGCTATAGTTCCATTTGATATTGATTTAATTTCAAGTCAACGCTTATCTCAATCAACATATGAGAATGAGAATCAATCACAAGAGATGCAGTATGATGACCTTGAAGATATTGTACCTTTGCCCGAATCTCAGGAACCGAATCTCACGAAAGATATATTTTCAAGTAATAACAAAAGAAGAAAACTGAATCATGAAGAGGTTACACTATCTCAGCTAAGTTGGGCAATTGAAAGTGAACAAAGTAGGAATGAAACTGAGATGGTTGACGAAATAGTAAAACTGCCATTTATGTCAACTGGTATAATAGATGCAGCAAAAGGGTTAGCTGCTGATGCAGAAAAAAGGTTAGCTGGTGATGCACCAAGTGCCACTGCTGATGCACCAAGTGCCAATGCTGATGCATCAAGTGCCACTGCTGATGCACCGAGTGGCCCTGCAATAAAAGCTGCAATTGCAACTCCGCCATACCATAGTACGAAGTTAAAGCTAAAAAGAAATAGTTCTCGAAAGTATGACGTTGAGATGGATGATAATTCAAATGAAGCCAAAAAGACAACTGTTGATGCAGCAAAAGAATCAGCTGTTCATGTGATTGATGCGACTCCTGTGAGCTTTGTTGCGCCAATAAATTATGTTCCATTTGAGAATATACAAAAGGAAAAAAAATGTTGCTGCAGCAACCAAAATGGAACCGGTTAAATGGGCAAAAAAGGCAGCAAGCAATGAGGAACCGGAAAAAAGGGAGAAACAAAAAAGGAAATGGTCAAACCTCAAGAAGAAATTAATAAAAGATATTACTAAAAGATCTTAATCTCCACAAGAAGAAATTAATAAAAGATGCAGAAGCTTTTGGGAAGAAGCAAGGAAAGAAGTCTAAGATTTTAACTCATATTAATGTCAAAGTTGATGCAAATTTGATGAAGAGGTTTAACGAGACTCTAGTCAAGACACTTGAATAGAGGTTTAACTGATAGCTTTTGGATATATTTTACTGATCATGTTTAGATCATGTTTCTACTATACTTTTACGTTTGCTTAACGGTTGTTGAAAACTTAGTACTACTCTTTCTAATGACCAGTCTTTCTTATTGCTTTTATTTATGGTTTTTTTGGGTAAAGGGGAGTAATCCTGCATCCTGGTAAAAAATTGTTAACCAAAAACATTGAAGTACAAAGGACGAGGGTGAGTTCCCTCGCCTCAGTCCCTTAGGACACTTACAGACTCACATATAGGAATGACAAACCATTCTTATAACTTACCAATAACCACATATAAGAATGAAAGACCACTCATATAACTAATACATGAACATAAGACTACAACGACTATAAGACTACACATTAAAACCGCAAGTAAATACTTGAATCTTCACACGTCGTCATAGAAGTCCATAACCTTCAACAATGCAGCCGAAATAATGGTAAGATAGAAAATCACCAATACACAACAATCAACTACAACGAACTCCATTGATCCAAACAAGACCAAACCAGCACTACAACTCGATCTAATACCTCATCTACTACAAGTTTCAAAGGAGTGAAACTCTAGTTAAGAATGAAATCCAGTGTATCTTGATCAGTCATAGACGAAACATAGGGTAATCCGACCCTAACTTACAACACACCAATCCTGCTGCAATCCATAAGACGTGAATACAACTCCACAAAATAGATTGGTTAGACGTGACCAACATGGGACTAACATAGGGTCACAACCCTAACTTCCAACAAACAAAGCCTCATCGATCCAAAAGGAATATCAAATCATAGAATGTTGATCGATCCACCCAGCAACGATCAATAGAAAATTAGTGAATGTGCATGGCTTCGTTGAATGGGGTTTTGAACAAGTGCCCCCTCAAACTTAACTTCCATCTTAAACATAAATAACCACAATCATGAACCATACCAAGATCAAGGTAGGAATCAGCAAATAGGTCTTTGTTGATCCAAATGGAACTTGACTTAACATCTCTCTTTAACCCACGACCAAATACTGACATCATATATGAATAAATTAAACTCTTTAAAAGAGTACCAGCATTGAACATCCACACCCTAGCGAGGGTGAACTTCCAGCATACATAACATTTGACATAATCGAAACCCTAGAATAGGGTATCTTAACCATAGCGAGCATCACACCATACCCCAACATGCCTCAAAATAATAGTATAAGCAGCAACATGAGGGGTATATCAACCCAGAAGAAACTTAACCCTAAAAGAAAATCGAAACCCTAACAAGAGGAAAATCGATTGCAATGATATTGTTGGGATTCAGTAATAAAAACCCTTACTGCCCACAAAAAATGAAACCCTAAACAAAGAGAATCAAATAGTTATGAGCAGCAAATAGGAGATCGACCCTATATATATGTATGCGATTAACAAAAACCGACTTATGAATCAAGGATTTAAGGGGATCGCAAACAGAAACTGACATAAAAAGGATAATCCAACCCTAAAGAAAAAACGATTACATAAAATTGATTGAGTTAGGGATATTTAGGGTTAAGAAAATCCTCCAGCCGCCACATCTTGATTGTAAAACAAATGCCACATGATCGTATTGCATACCCAATAACAGGTTAGAGAGTAGAGAGGACGAGAGTGGATTTGTTTTTGGCCGGAGAAGGGTGAGAATGAGGCGGCCGGAAATCACCAGAGAGAGAGAGAGAACCTTTTTAGCTTTTATTTATGGTTTTGGTTTGATTAATTCTTTGATAATTACTGCATCAATATTTCTTTGTTACTGCATCATACTTCATATTGAACTGCATCAATGCTTAAATGGGCTGAGATATAAACTTAAGTGGAAAAGACTTAGAATTAGAATGTGTGTATAATTAATTATGTATGGAGAATTATTGATAGTGCATAACAATGTATAAAACTGGTAAATCACAGTGTCTATACATACTGCATCATCATTGTAAAAACTATCATTCTTTTAAAACAAAGACAAGCTTCGATTAAAACTGTATTATAAACCTTTCTTTTTTTTACAATTGAATCATTCTTTTATTTGAAAAAAAAAAGAAAAATATAGAAACTATACAATTGAATCATTCTTTTATTCGTAAAAAAATGAAAAAAATATAGAAAAGAATATTCATTTTTTGTGTGTAGATTCTCTCAACCCGGCTCTTTTTGTTGTATCTTGTTGCTTTGGTTTCTTCGATGGTCGCGCCTGTTGACAAGTCCTAGAATTGTGTCCTTCCTTCTCTCCACATATCCCACATGCCCTTCTCTTTGATAGTTCTTCAGAAGATACTTCGACTCTTGGCTTCATTCTTGAAAAGACACCGGTTCCTTTAGTTTTACTCTTCAATGGATTGTTCATTGTTTTTTCTTCAGCCTCTTTAACACCAAGCATTGAACAAATAACAGCTTTCCCATTCACTTTGGGAACTGTTGGAATATCAATAACAGCTTGGTTCAATAACTCTTGCATCTTTTCTTTGTAGATATGCAACTTGCTCAAGTCATGTACCAAACGATCAACAGTAGACTCAAACATCTCATATAATTGCAAAACTTCATTCCTTACTGCATCTAATGCACCACTGATTCTGGGAAGAGCAAATTTTGAAGGTTTCACGTTCTTTAACCACCGTTTCTCTAAGTAGTTTCGGGGAAACTCCTTTACATTGTTCATCCTTAGAACATAGAAAGCATGACGACATAACAGGCCATAAAACTCATACCGATTATAGCTACAATGAAGTTTCATCTCAGACTTACAAAATTCAACATGCAAAAAAAAAAAAAAAAAAAAAAAAAAAAAAAAAAAATTGAAAATGGTATATAAAACCTATGATGTACTAGATATATAACTATGATGCAATATATTCAAACTAATTGATGCACTAGATATAAAAAAGTGATGCAGTAAAATATGATACCTCATAAACGTTGTCAACTAGCTCTCTCTTCTCAAACTGGGAATCACGAACTGAATATTTTTCCATATTCTCAGTTTGAACAACATTCATTGCAATACAGAACTTATAAGAAGCAAGCATCTCATCTTGCACATCAAAGAATATTGTTCTTGTATATAGGTTAGAGGCATCTTGCTCCATCGGAAGATCTGTTTTGAATTCTGGAGATCTATACCTTGAATCTTGGTCGTTCTTACGCTCAATGTACCTCTGATACTCGATAGCAGTGTCGTGGTGGCTTAAGAATTCAACAAGGGAAAGATGAGGGCTGGTCCATTTACCAAAAAAATGGTACTCACTTTCGGATCTTGAAGTTGTACGCATTAGCCCTGCCATATGAACATCACGCAAATATGCTGGTATCCGTCTCTCTCTCATTTCAAACATATCAGCTAACCATTTATTATCATGGAGTTCAAAATCATTTATCATCCTATCCCACTCTCTCTCAAATACTTCAGGCAAAATATGGTCAGTCCACACAATATTGCATATGCTCTTTTTAAAATCAGGCTCACTAAATATATCAGAACCAACCTGGAAAAACAGAAAATTGTGAATATAATAGGAATGGGAATGGATATAATTTTATTGCATCAGCTTATGAAATAATTAGCGCAGCATATGCGTGGATATGAAAAATTAATTTCATAACCTAAAATAAACAACTGCATCATAGGCATAAGTATAAGTACTATAAAAGAAATACCTTCGTACTCAATTTCTGCATAATATGCCACATACACAGCCGATGCCTTGAATTTGGGAAGCATTCTTCAATAGCTATCTTCATCGATGGATCTTGATCCGTAATAAGAACATCTGGATCCTTCCCAAAAGCATTCTTGAATTCATTAAGTAACCATATTTACGCTCCAGCAGACTCATCAGCAAGCAACCCGGAAGCAAATTTAAGGCAACGGTTATGATGGTTGATACCCGTAAAAGGGACAAATACCATTTGATACCAACATTTTATACCACATAAAAATAATATATGTTAGTGAATAACAAATAAAACAGTAATTAAACAAAATTTCAAAATACGGAAAAGAATGTACTTGTTAGATCGAAATGTCGCATCAAAGGATACTATATCACCAAATGTTTGGTAGTCCCTAATAGCTTCTTAATCAGCCCAAAATGGCCCAACCAACCCATCATCATCACCTGAAACAAAATATAAAAAAATGAATAATAATAATAATAATAATAATAATAATAATAATAATAATAATAATAATAATAATAATAATAATAATAATAATAATAATAATAATAATAATAATAATAATAATAATAATAATAATAATGTGATGCATTAAATAATAACAATATGATGCACTAGAGATTATAACTGTGATGTAACGAATAAGTGAATCACCTTTATAATAATTGACATAAAAGCCAGGTGAATGAAGCTTTCGACTAAGCAACTTTTCAACAGCCATCTGAGCGTCTCGATCACCAATAAAAACACTAATTTTCTTCTTATTATTCTTACAATCACTCTTTGTAACACCAACTCTATCGAAGCCACCATACAACTGTTTCATTAACCTAAAACCGATAGCAGGAACGAAATTCGCATTCGAAACTTGGTAAAGAAAATGCTGCTTTGCATATCCCATATTCTTATAATTCTTAATAAAAATCATATCCTTTTCTGCTACGAGAGGATGGTTATGTCCTTCTTCAAGCTTAGAAACCTCATAAGCATTTCCAATTTTCTTAAGAGTAAGTGAGGCTAAACAGCCACATCTAAAAGAAGCTTCCTCCTTTTTTTTCTTATTCTTAAACTCGCTAAACTTAATAGAACCATTACTGGATTCACCTTCTTCAGAGATATCATCCTTTGAATTTTTATCTAAAGATTTTCCTTTTACCGGTAACCCTTCCCTTGAGCAATAGAAGTACTTTATAGTTGTCTCTTTTCCACCTGCAACCTGATACTGTCCACCTTTCCTAACATCAAAACCGCCTTTTTTTTACCATAAGCTACATAGAAACTATAGGCCTGATCGATTGAAACAAACTGACAACCTTCTACAGGATTTTCGCCGCAATCAGGTACCATGTCCTATTGCCATTATCGTCACAAGTATAATAACCAACATCATCTCTCACTCGAACAGTTTTGACCTCAATATCTGAAAGGATTGCATCATAGGTTTAAATATAACGCATCACATATATAAAATCATTGATGAGATTTAAAAAACTCAAAAAAAAACCTATCTACTAATACATCATATTCTTAAATCCACTGCATAATAATATTAATGATAGTAATAAAATTTTAAAAAGTACAATAAAATCAATAAGTTCATCATAGAATTATTTCTAGTGCATCACAATTATAAAAAATCAAAATGCTGAAATTTAATACCAAATAAAAAAAAACGTACCTATAAACTAAAACAATAGAACTATTGCTTCAAAATATTAGATCTAATACATCACACATATATTAATTTATTCTATTTGAGTATGATTTGAAATTTAAATATTTTTATGACTGATATATAAACTTTGAAACTAAAAATCAAAAACTTAAAAAGCAAAACACTACACTCTAATATATATTGCATCATACACATAAATATACTGCATCAAATACTTATAACTAGCAATCAAAAAAAAAAAAAAAAAAAAAAAAAAAAAAAAAAAAAAAAAAAAAAAACAGTTAAAATGAAATAAAGCTTACTATCAGAAGCTGAGGATGAACTACACTAATTATTAACAGAAACTGAGGATTCGATGGTTGATGATTGAATAGACATCTTCAAAATAGCGGTGGTGAAGGCGGTGGATCGATTGGTGGAAGGCGGTGGATCAATTGGTAGAAGACGGTGGAACACGGTGGGGAAGACGGTGGTTAAGGTGGGGAAGACGGTTAGGAAGGTGGGGAAGACGATTGGGAGAGAAACGTGAAGTGGGAGAGAAACGTGAAGTGTGAGGGATGTAAAAAAAGGAATTATATAGTGTTTTGTAAAATGACGAAAACACCCCTGCAGTTATGAAAAAAGCGGGGGGGACCTTTTGGGACACGTGGCAGGCTGAGGGGGCTTCCTACACTTTTTATTATAACACCCTTTTTATTTTAACCAAAACCTATATATATATATATATATATATATATATATATATATATATATATATATATATATATATATAGTGAGTCTTTCTTTTTAGAACTCATATAAATGTGAGAACTTTCAGAACTCCCCTTAACCAATCTAAATTTAGTAAATTAATTTATGTTTAATTAATTATATGTAATTTTTATAAAATGATATCTCATACAAACGCAAATCTACAACAAATTTAAAAAAAAGTCTTTGTATTTTGATCCATTAATTAAGATCATGAACAATACTTGAGAGAATTTTATTATGTTTATTAAATCCATTTTACGCAAATTTACAATGAATTCAAAGAAAGTCTTTGTATTTCGATCCATTAAAATAAACCACGAACAATAATTTGAAAGAATTTTACTATTATTAAATGGTGTATAAGAGTTCTGTCGGTGCTTACACTTATATGAGTTCTTAAAAGAAAGTTCCCATATATATATATATATATATATATATATATATATATATATATATATATATATATGTATATATATACACTAGACGAATACCCGTGCATAGCAACGGTTCCTAGCGGCAGATAATTAACGATTTGTGATATTGTGGTGAGTGTTTTGTGTAGCGTTCAAAATAGAACGTGAACATATCATAATGTAATTGCAAACGGTTGTACTACACGATAACTAAAGTCTAAGAAAAATTCTTAACATCTATCAAACAACATATAAAAACATTTATAGTTGCGATATTGTGATAAGTGTTTCGTGTAATGTGTACCATGAACATGAAAATATCAAAATAAACTAAAACAATAATAAAAAAAAGTTGTAATATATTGTCTAATCATAGCTTAATCATAGTACTTTTATAGTTTGAATGAGTGGTTCGCCCGCATTGCAACGGCGGGTACCCTGTAAATATAACAAGGGGCGTTTGATCAAAAGAAAACATGAAATTGGAAAGTCGACATAGCGACCAGTGTTTTAAAAACCGGACTGGACCGTCGGTTGAACCAGAAACCGGTTGGTCCGGAACCGTCAGGCTGAACCGGACAAAACCACAAAAAGCACTAAAAATGTGAAACATTTGAAAAACTGCTCTCTCGCTGTCTACTAAATGAGCCTTTATTGCCCGCCCGACCCCTCTCTTTAATCTTAAGTAAAGTGAAGTCAAATCGGTTCGGTGTTCGATCTAGTTTTAAAAAAAAATCATGTGTACAACAATAAAAAAAAAAAGATTATATAAATTGTATAAAGATTTTCTTTTCTTTCCTTTTTTTTTTTTTTTTTTTTTTGATTAACCTGTGTAACATGTATAATTCATATATACATGTGACAATGAATTATGGATACTGAAAAATACTAAAGAGAAAATATAGTACAACGTGACTCGTTCATCGCATATGGCACATCATTGTTTGAAAGTTTGTTTGTAAAAATTATGTGGATTTATCATAGACATACGTTATCACTTGAATAATCACAACAATAGATCTGCCAAAAAAACTATAGATCTACATAAAAAAAAACAATAGATCTTCCAAAAAAACTTTATTTTTTTTATGCAAACAACAATCACAACAATTAAGCATCTACAGTTCACTTGCAAATAGAGAATTGTGTCCCACGTGTGTCTATTTGATCATCGTTTATCATCTCCTCGTATTAGTTGTTTTTCTCGAATTGTTGGACATGTATATAACTGAGATCATATAAAGTTGAAACAAATTACGAAAAATCATAAACAAAGAAAGCAACTTTTGAGGCTCCAATAAAGTCGTGTACGCATTGTTTGATTCTTTTAACAAAAGCCATGAAACTTTCGAATTAATAATTTTCAAAAAATTTCAATTTTTTTAATATTCCGAAATTTTTAAAAAGTTAAAAAAAAAAATAAAGTTTCAAAAAATTTCGAATGCTAACAACAATCTTAAAAAATATATATACACACAAAATAAGTAGATCTACACAAAAAAAATATATACACACAAAATAAAATGATAGATCTGCAAAAAAAATAATTTATACACACAAACATATTACATAACACAAGTATGAATCCATTATTCATAACACAAGTATGAAACATCATTTCTATACGTGCACATGTTAATATTCCGTAACACATATTTTAAACATCATTTTTAAATGGGTACATCTTGAAATATTTGGGAATCGGTTGAATCACATTTGTGTGCCCGCCTTCTTTTTAGGCCTGGTTCACATTTCGATTTATTTTACAATATTTACATTTTTGTTCAGTAGCGTGCTGACCATAAATACACAATTGCAAACCAAAAGAGCTTTTATAATTGATTTTTTTTTTAAATTATAAAACTTCAACTTGACAACCATTTAAGAGTAATTCACGTAAAACATTATTGTTCATAGGAAGCTTATGAAATCTCAAGTTACCTACCTTTTTTCTTTTTTTTTAATCTCTAGTCACTTTTTTTTAGCATAGTCACTTTCTACAAGAGCAAATTATTTTTCCCATAAATGGAATTCGAAATTCTTTTGTCAAACATCTCCATTAGTTGTAGCTTTCATTTCATAGTTTTGTACTACAATACAATAAAGTACAACCAAAAAACTGGATCTTATGAAATTCCGTTGGTTATTACCTCGGCTTTTTATCATCACACTTTTCAAATTTCAATTTTATCATTACATTTTCTAATCGCTTTTAAAAATTTCTAACTTTGCAAGATTTCTAGATTTTCAACTTTTCAAAGTTCATGTCTAAAAGCTATATTTTTAACATGTTCAAATCAATGGCGGAGCTAGAAAAAATTTCTTAAAAGGGCCGAAACAATTTTTTGTGGTTTTCAATTTGCATGGTGGATTAATCCAATAATATTAATAACTAATAAGTTATTAATATGTAATAGCCAATTTGAATCAGTCCGATCATTAAACTTTACACTTTTGTGGTTTTCAAAATTTTCAAGCTTTAGTTTAATGAATTTTTCAAGCCATGGTAAATGAGTTATTCTTTAATGATATCATATATGCCAATAGGTGGATGTCATTAGGTGTCAAGTCCTTTTATATTGTGTGTTCCTATTATGTCGTTATCTACTACCTAGCTAGGGTGTCTACAATTTTATTCTCTTCACAATATGAACATCATTTTGAAACTTCTAACCACATGCATAGAACCACTGTATACAAACATCTTTTCAAGATTAAAATTCAGAAACATTTGAACTTTAGATAGGCACACGCCTCTTTCGAGGCAGCCACTGTATACAAACAACTTCTGAGACAAATTTGAATTGTGTTTGTTCCCGAGGTTAATTCTTTCGAGGCTCATTTTGTTCTTTTGACCCATTCATTTATTTGCTTGTTCCCTGTGTTTCATGTTAACCATGGACAAAACCCCACTTTGTGTCCTTCATGATTTGGAGTTTCGATGCTCATTTTGTTCTTTGACCCATTCATTTGCTTATTCCCAATATTTCATGTTAACCATGTACTGTACAAAACCACTAATGTTGGTCAAGAACTTAAAATACCATAAGACATTGTAACCTCTTAATTACGCCAGCCTAAAATCAAAACAGCCTAAAAGACATTGTAATAACTAAAAAGCTACACCAGAAATAATCACAAGCTCTTAATTCCGCAAGTTTAATTACATCAACAAAAGCTAAAAGTATCTAAAAATAAAGTTCGTACACAAATTACAAGAAAATAATCCAATTAAAATTTAGCATTAGCCTTATTAGTAAGGTCATCTGGCGAGACAACCGGCAGCGGCAGGCGGCGAAAAGCAGTAGCGAGCAGCGGCAGGCCATGGCAAATGGCGGCTTAAACTCCGGAAAATATGTCGGCGCCTGTGAAAGATTATGGCAACTCATATCTACAAAAACAATATAGATCCATAAAATAAACTTTCAAACCTTGTTAAATACAATGTAAAAAAAAAATTATATCAACACAAATATATGTGAAAAAAACACTCAAAAGTACCAAATAACATAGATCCAGTAAAAATAACAAAGAAAACCTCAAAAACAATTTATGGTGGTCTTCTCGTCACTGGTGGTGTTCGGCTGCCGGCTAGTGGTCGGCTCGTGGTTGTGGTGGTGGGCTGGGGAGCATGGTGGTGGTCGGATAAGCGGCGGCAGCTGTGCATGAGACAGAAAATAAGAAAAAACTTATAAAAACTTAGATCTACAAACAAATTTATAGATCTATAAAAAGAACCTTTCAAACTTAATAAATATGCATATAGATCTATTAAAAAAACTTCGAAAAAACCTACCACTTTCTGGCAATAGCGACAGTGGTAGCGGCAACTTTTCCAACGAGATAGCGATGGTAGAAGCTACGTCAAACGGTGGCTGTAAATATATCAAAAATGTTAGATCTAGAAGTAAAAATGTTAGATCTATAAGTGGCGATGGTGTCATTGATGGCAGTTGAGGACGGCCAGTGGTAGGTGCATGCTTTAGTGTGTTGAATCCGGCAGTTGAGGCTGGAAGTTGATGGCGATGGTGTCATTGGTGGCGATGGTGGCGATGGTGTCATTGATGGCATTGATGGCACATGCTTTAGTTGAGAGAAATAAGAAAAAGAAAACTGGGTTTTTTTTTGAGTTATGAGGGAGAGAGAGAGAGAGAGAGAGAGAGAGAGAGAGTGAAATGAAAATAATTTGGTTTGTGTTGTGTGTTTTGCTTTGGGTTATATATGATTGGACAAGGGTAAAATGGGGATTACATTAATTTCAGTTTTTCACTTATTGACTTGTTGACCAAATCTCCATTATAAGTAGTATATATATATATATATATATATATATATATATAACTGAAACATTCGTTTCGTAGTTATGATATATACTTGCTAAAAGTCCAAAATTATTATATTTTGACTATCATTAGAATATAACCAAGTAACGTTATTTTAATAACTAAACTCAAAAACAAACATGTATGGGTGATATAATTTTCACAATTGTATACACGACATTATTGCACTACCTAAAATACATTATCACTTTAGGTTGCGGTTAGATCATCGCACATCATTTTTCGTGTACACTTGTAACGCATTATTTATTGCTTGAGATGTGTATTCACGAACCCCCTTTTTCTAACCATTTTAATCATTTTTGGGTGGATGCATGAATTATACTTGAACTAAATTAACTACTATTTTATGAACACTATTAATAGAATCATTTGACTTGATTTGAACCTTTTGATTTTATTTTGAACCCTTTTGACTATTTTGAACTTGTTTGACGTAATCTTGAACCTTTGACCTATTTTAAACGCTTTCGACATATCTTGACCTTATAACTTGTTTTGAACCCTTGAACTTAACTCGATCGATTGAAAACTTTAGACCTCTGAATTTAATTATGAACTTATGACTTGTTTTGAACTTAATATACCGTATGTACTATGACTTAAAAGTCTCGCCATTTTTGGTGGAGCGTTCTAAAGTCTCGCCTTATGCGTGGAGTGTGCTAAGTCTCGCCAATTTGGTGGAGCGTTCTAAAGTTTTGTCTTTTTGGTGGAGCATGCAAAGTCTCCTTTGTTCGGAGCACTCTTGGTTATTATATACGTAGTGCTTATATTGTGAACTATATTGACCACGTGTACTTGACTACCAAACATACGACTTTTTATGCAATGAATTGTGAACACATAGGCTACAATTCTTGTATAGGCGGGACTTGCAACTGAATGGATTGACAACGCTTTTACCCTGTGGACTATTCTCACATACCAAAAACTTAGTCTCTCTTTTAAAGGTTTTTCATATTATATAAAACGTGTGTACTCACCAACTATTTTCATAGTTGACCCGTTTTCTCTCATGCTTTTTAGGTGATCGTCAATAAGTTTTTTTTATAAAGGTCATTAGAAGTTTACGCATGTTATCGCTGTTGTCGTCATATTACATGATTTCATCTTTTGGAAAACTAAGTCTTATGTTTTATTGTCGTTGTTGGCTATAAAAACAAAGTTGTAATAATGTACTCTTTCTTTTAATCTTTAATGATGGTATGTTCTATTCTTTTATGCGTGTGTTCCTTTACAGTTACACCTCGTGTTTCCGCTTTAGCGAGGTGTGATAAAGATGAAATGAGTTTCATCCTCACTCACATCCTTGAGCAACTTAATGCTCTTTCCCATCCTCCACAACCATAAAATACGATTCGATGGAAGTTGTAATAGTCCATCTACCTTAGGACTATCTTTATCTTTAAATTTTTAAGTTATTTTTATTTCTAAGTTATTTTTCACTTTTTGCATCTGCTTATTTCATCATTATTATTGTCTCCTCATTATGAAACTATTCATAATGAAATTCTGCATAATATATGATGTTTTATTATTCTTGTGGTTTGAATGTTCTCCTATTTATTATACTCCTTGCACATTATATAAATGGTTAATTATCTCTCAGACAAGTTATTGGCTTCTCTTGCATATATGTATGACTAACCTTTGTTTTGTAGCTTTCAAAATCCATATCAAAAATACTTGGCACCCTAACAAGGGGAAGCAAACTAAGATCGGGCTCACCTTGCATTCCGCTTCGCTTCTCTTTTTGTTTCGACAAACAGGGGGAGGAATATTAAACTCACAATTTATACACACTTATATTAAATTCAAAATGAATTTTAAAATATGTATAAAAACAAGTTTAATTCTACATTTTTAAACCCACATTGTTATATCTTTGCTTAAAAATAAAATTTATTTTTTGTCCTAAAAAAAGGAGATTGTTAATACAAATATCTTCTAAAAAATGTTATTTATATTTTACGATCTTTGCTAAATTTTATTGATAACAATTATAAACTTTATTTACGCAAAGTATAAAATTGTCAAGTCTTTTATAACTACAAGTTTTATTTAAATATCACAAAAGTTTTTTTTATATGTTGTACATTTTTTGTTTCATGTACATTATGTTTCGTGTATTGTACATATTTCTAAAATAATGTTCATTACATATCAAACCAAGTTCTATACTAGCATAAGTAATCAAACATTCTTAGTACCACATAAACTAACATGTTACTTCTTTAATAAACATCTTTTAGCTAGCTACATAATTCATTTTACAAGTTAACTTTATTTATACATTTTAATCAGAATGAAAATGTATTATTTCATTACTACATGCATCATCCTAACATAGAAACATCTGAGAAATATCATAGTAGGATACTAGTAAGATCTTGCAAATATTTTGGAAATATTTGAACCAAGATTTTCAAGATATTGTGTCAGTAACCCACAACACCAAAAAAATATAACGGGCGGACCCATTTTTTTGGTTCCGTCTGAGTGGGTCACTGGGTCAAAATGGCTATAAATAGTAGCCCAAACTCAGTTTTTTTCTCATGACTCACAAACATAAACTTACATACTTTCTCTGTCACTTGTTAATACTTATCATCTAACTCTTTCGTAGTTGTTTTGGTGAACTTCTTAAGTAGCAAGAAGATCCTATCACTGAAGACTTACTAGCTTCAAGAAAGTTAAAGCAAGTCTCTGCATATTCAGTGTATTGTAATTATTCATACATCATTGTTTGTATCAAACAATCATAATCCTCTGTAGTGGTCGATTAGTATTATAGTCCTAAAAATACATAGTGTGACGGGAGTGGTTGTACCTTGTAAAGAACTCGACATCTAGCTTTGTGTTGGAAATATTGTGTAAGCGACGTGTAAGGTTTTCTCCGTCGGATAAAGGAGATTATTGACTAGTGAAGGATACTCTCCGTCAGGGAGTGGAGTAGGCAAGGAAAAAGAGTCCTTCTAGACTGAACCACTATAAATCTCATGTTGTGGTTTAATCGTTTCTATCCTTCATGCACCTTACTTACTGTCATTTTTTTAGTATACAATAGTCTACTTCACATAAACATAACAAAGAAAAGAAACTAAAAATGGTAAAACTATTCAACCCCTTATATGTTTTCCATTGCAAAAAATGAGAAAAGTTTTTTATTTATGCACAAATCTTTATGACAATATTAGTATAGTTAGTGTTCAAACTACTATATTAATGTTAAATCACATGTGATATTACATGCGAATTTTATACTAAAAATAAAATGTGAAAAAATGACTAAAAAAGGTTCGTCGAAAGTATATCAAAGTGATTGTTTATAGAAAAATAATTAAATGCTCGATGTGATGGTATAATTTGTTTTATCTAATGATTAACGATTCATGAGATATTTACATTATAAAAAGATAGTGTAGTTGAATTTTTTGTTTAAATATTAGGTACTCTCCTTTTAAAAAAAATAGAAAAATGAGTAACTTAAATTTGTTTTTTGTTGTTTTAGAAACTTTTGGTATATAAAAAAAAACTCTCCTCAATAAATATATAAATGTTATGAACAAGAGTTGAGAGAATGAAATGTATTATTAAATTCATAGGAGATAACAAAAAGTATATATAAGACAAAAAGTAGGGTAAAACCCTAGTAGCTAACTGGGTCGTGGACCTCTTATGGGCAATATGTTAACAATAAGGACATCCAATAATAATTATCCACAACTCCCTCTTAGATGTCCATATTGTTAATACGCTTACGAAATGTTGCCTCACTAAAAACCTTGCTAGGAAAACCCAGTGGTAGAAAACCATGACTAAGGACTAAAAGAGTACAGCGCGTATCGTCTCCCTCTGATGATTATATCACTTGATATCTTAGTATATAGATCCGTGAAATTATCACTTGAACGAGAAGTGTCTTGTCGCCTTTGATGTAACATTTCTTGAATATAGCAAGGCATGCTCCATTATCTACATGCAATAGTTGGCGACTCCTTTCTAGAATTTATGTATGGTTTGATGAAGTCGTCGCGATTGTTTGCTCTATCGAACGCCATGAAATATTGCCGCCACTTGTAAAAATAAATCTAGTTTAAGATTGATCATGGCAAGTTAAACATATATCATGCATCTACAAAACTAACTAAACTTGTTTTGACGGGTTAGTAAAATATAAACCCATATCCTTTGTCCTTGAAAATATTGAAATACTTGCTTTACTGTGGTTCTTTTTGATCAATTATTATTCTCGAGAATTTTAAATGATGACACGTGCTTCATACATTCTATATTCCTTAAGGAATCTCAATATAAACTAAGCTCTTGTATTATTGTGTTAGACACATTCTTATTTCTCATACTGCCATACATAACATTAATATTTTCATCAGTTATTTAGGTCTTTACATTCATTGGCCATTCATATATACAACTGTACTTCTTGCTGATATCCAAGATGCTCACCTTGTATTTATCATGTGCATTATTATATACAATATTATCGACATTGTTTCAGTTCTTTTCGATTCCACACTCTACTAGACAATATACTATATCATTTATTGAGATCTCATAGTTAACCTTCATGTCTAGTGTCTCTTAAAAGAGACTATTATGAGGTCTTTACTACCTCGATTCGACCATCTTGGTTTTCTTGCTCCATTTTATCTTTTTATTCGAGGACTTTTACTTGGAATCGATTAGTCTATCACGTTGCAGATGTGCCATAGAATTGTTACCAATCATTGGTTTTAACGCTGTGACACACATTGCAATTGGAGCACTAGCAGCATATTGCGTATATATGATGTAGTCACTTTATTTATGTCACTAAACTTGTCTAGCAATAACTAGATCTGATAAATGAATTGTCCCATTAACTTTAAGTTCATATTAGTGTGAGGATCAACATTATAATTCATTCCAATTTTCCGCTGCTCATTCTCTCCCATTGAATGAATTATCAATTTCAACATCCCATTTCGCACAATTTCAAAATCTCACATGGGAAATATGTGTTGATATATATAATGCGTAAAAACGTTATTAATATTTTTCGATATCCCTATGTTTTGACGATCACAAAATATCAAATCATTAAACGTAAAATCATTACGTAAATAAGTATTTAGTGACAAAATATCATTATATCCAACTAATTCACTTAAGGTATGAATAAACAAGTGCCTAATACATTTTATGATCAAAGGAAGGTTTATTTACTAATTACAAATTATATAAAATGGTATAAACAATTTATATATTTAAGAAAAACACTTTTGGTAATTAAAGGAAAATGTTTATTTCATAATAAATATATGAATTCAAATTTTTAAACAAATTCAGTTAAATTTTCACCAAATAAACTTTCCCCAGAAAAGACAAAAAAATCTGGCCGTTTGAATGGGCGGCCCCCTTAATTTTAAGGGGGCCGACACACAATTAAGGGGGCCGGCATACGCTCCTGTGTCAGATTTCTTTGCCTATAAATACTGGTTCAAATCTGAATTTTTTCCTCACCTTTTGCACTAAAACTTTCTGTTCTAATTCTCTCAAATTATCTTCCTAAATCCTTTGATCATAAACATATTATTTCTTGTTTCAAGTGATCCAATCCTTCATCATTCAAAGTGCAAGAGAAGAATACTCCTCCAACATCTTGTTAAGAAGTATTGTAGGCTTGTGTATATTGTAAAGGTGTAGAAGTTGTGTAATAGATAGATCTAGGTGTGTTAGTAGTTGTGAATAGAAGTAGTTGTGTTGGGTAGAAGTAGAAGTAGTGTTGTGAAAAAGAAGTAGTGAAGGTGTGTAGTAGTAGTGTTGTGCATAAGTTGTGAAGAAGGTGTGTAGTGGTGTGAGATTGGTTCTAGCTACTATTAGGACTCGACATTTAACTTAGTGTCGTAAATTGGTGTAAGCAAAAGTTGTGTAAGGTTTTCTCCGCCATAAGGGAGCTTATTGACGTAGTGAAGAAAACTCTTGAGTGAGGTGCTCGGGGAGTGGAGTAGGGCGAAGAGGTGCTTCGTAGCCGAACCACTATAAATCCTTTGTCTTGAGGTGCGATCTTTCCATCTCTATTTCTTTACTTATTTACTTATATTGTTGTCATTTCATTTCGTAGATATTAGTTTATATAAGTGTTGTTTATTGATCTCATATAAAACTAGAATCGATTATTTTGTAAACAAAGTTTTTATAAAAAAATAAAATTGGCGTAAAACTATTCAACCCCCCTTCTAGTTTTCCACAATTGGCATCAGAGCCAGGTTAAACAAGATTTTTAAAATAAACTGTATTTTAAAACTTGAAATCGATCTATGGAATCGGAAAAATATTTAGAAGGGAACATGACATTTAAACCACCATATTTTGAAAATACAAGTTTTCTTGAATGGAAAAATCGATTCGAAAGTTATGTGAAATTAATAGATTATGATCTTTGGCATGTCATTTCAATTGGTAATTTTCAATCAACAAAAACCACTTTTGAAAAACAAGATAATTATTTCAAAATAGTGCTTGATAAAAATGATATTTCTAAAATGATTATATACAAAGTTTTACCAAATATTGAGTATGAAAGAATATTTTTTTGTCAAACGGTAAACGATATGTGGAAAAGTCTCTTAAATTCTCATCAAGAGAAATGTCAAGCCAAAGAAAATTTTATATATAAAATTGTTGAAAATGAAAGTATAGTAGATAAGTATTTAGTTGAAATGAGTACAAGTGCTACTAGTTCAAATTTTGCATTTGTAGGTAATAATGATGAAAACCCCATGAGTCATACCAAGAGCAAACAAGAAGGGTGTACAAAGTCAACGATCGAACATAATAATGATGACGATTATAGTTCCGAAAGTGAAAATGAAGAATATGCAAAGGTCGTTAAAGAATTTGAGAATATTATTAAGAAGCGACTAAAAGCACAAGATAAAAGGAAAAGCACCCGAAGAAGAATTTCTAGTGACGAAGACGAAACAATGAAGCACAAATGTTTCGTGGCTCATGCACCTGATGAAATATGTCTAGGAGTAGATTTGGAGCCCGATGAGTGGATAAAGGATAGTGGATGCTCAAGACACATGACGGGGAATCGCAAGCTATTTTCTACATATAAGGCATACAACGGAGGTAATGTTGTTTTTGGTAGTGATCGTCGTGGAAAAATCATAGGCAAAGGTACGATCTCTCAAGACTCTCTAACTATTGAAAATGTCGAGCATGTAGATAATCTAACTTATAACTTGCTTAGTGTAGGCCAAATATGTGATAATAAGTGTAGGGTTACCTTTACCAAAAATGATAGTGAAATAATTAAGGATAAGAAAGTTATAGGTAGAGGAATTAGGAAAGGAGGTATATATGTTATGAAATTAGGAGACAAACCGGAAGATAAGATATGCCTAGCTACTATAGATGAAAACTCCACTTTGTGGCATAGGAGATTAGGTCATGCAAACATGCAACAAATACAATCTTTAGCCTCTAAGGAACTAGTTAGAAACTTACCTAGTCTAAGATATGATCAACACTTTTGCGATGCTTGTAAAATTGGAAAACAAGCACATGCTAGTCACAAAGCTAAAAATATATTATCCACAACTAGATGCTTAGAATTAATTCATATGGACCTTTTTGGTCCATCCGCTGTGCGGAGCTACGGTGGCAATCGTTACACCTTAGTTATAGTAGATGATTATTCACGATACACGTGGACTACGTTCTTAAGTGATAAAACCGAAGCCTTTGAAAAATTTGAGATATTTAGTAAAATGATACAAAATAAGTTAGGATGTTCTATAGTATCAATTAGGACGGACCATGGTAGGGAATTTGATAACGAAGTACAATTCGGAAAATTTTGTGATAAGAATGGAATATCTCACAAATTTTCCGTTCCATGTACTCCGCAATCAAATGGGGTAGTAGAAAGAAAAAAAAAAGGTCTTTACAAGAAATGAGTAGAACGATGTTAAATGAACAATCTATCCCACAAAAAGTTTGGTGTCACGCCGTAGATACATCAACATATATACTTAATAGGGTTTCCATTAGACGAATCTTAGGAAAAACACCACATGAATTATTAAGAGGTAGAAAACCTAATATAGGCTACTTTAGAGTATTCGGAAGTAAATGCTTCATTCTTAATACAAAAGACTATCTCACTAAGTTCGACCCTAAGGCTTACGAAGGAGTTTTTCGAGGATATTCTCAAAATAGTAAGGCATATATAATTCTTAATAAACATACCATGAAAGTAGAAGAATCCCTAAATGTAACATTTGATGAAACTCCTCCACTACCTAAAACATTACCCTTAGAAGATGATGATGTTATAGAAGAAGAAGAAGCTATTGAGGTTAGTAAAACTAAACCCTTAGGTAATGATCTTGAAGTAGAAACTTTAGAAGAAAATGAAGTTGTAAATGTTAAAGAATCAAAGTCACATCCATTAGATAACATAATAGGTCACCTAAATCAAAGAACACTTAGATCACAAGCTCAAGATAAAAATAACTTCTTTTGTTTTGTGTCAACAATAGAACCTAAGAATATAAATGAAGCCTCAAAGGATGAAAGTTGGATTATGGCTATGCAAGAAGAATTAAATCAATTTAAAACAAATGATGTTTGGGAACTAGTCCCAAATCCTAGGAATGCAACCGTAATAGGAACTAAGTAGGTATTTAGGAATAAATTAGATGAAAATGAAATAGTAACTAGGAATAAAGCTAGGTTAGTCACCCAAGGTTATAATCAACAAGAGGGAATTGATTATGACGAAACCTATGCTCCTGTAGCTAGATTAGAATCCATTAGAATCCTTTTAGCTTATGCCTGCGCCCTAGACTTTAAGTTATACCAAATGGATGTGAAGAGTGCATTCCTCAACGGTTTTATCAATGAGGAGGTTTATGTGGCACAACCTCTGGGGTTCATTGACTTCGCAAAACCTGATTATGTTTACAAACTAAAGAAAGCTTTATATGGTCTTAAGCAAGCTCCAAATGCTTGGTATGATAGACTTAAAGCTTTCCTAGTTGAGCATAATTATTCCATGGGAATGGTAGATAACACTCTCTTCACTAAAAGAAGTGATCCAAATATCATCATTGTTCAAATATATGTCGATGACATTGTATTTGGATCCACTTGTCAGGATATGTGTGATGAATTTGCCAAAATCATGCATGATGAGTTTGAGATGAGTATGATGGGTGAACTAAACTTCTTCCTAGGATTACAAATAAAACAACTAAAAGATGGAATATTTTTTAACCAATCAAAATACATTAAGGAAATGCTTAAGAAATTTGGCCTAGAAGACTCAAAACCCCTTAAGACACCTATGTCTACGGAAGTGAAACTCACAAGAGATGAAGAAGGTGAGTCCGTAGATAACACTAAGTATAGAGGAATGATAGGTAGTTTACTATACTTAACGGCAAGTAGACTCGATATCATGTTTAGTGTTCGCCTTTGTGCCCGTTTTCAAGAGGATCCCAAAACCTCTCACCTAGAAGCGGTTAAGCGTATCTTCCGATACATTAAAGGCACTATACACTTAGGATTATGGTATCCTAAGGGATCCGGCATAGAAACCATTGTCTATGCGGATTCGGATCATGCGGGAGACTACGTGGATCGAAAAAGCACTAGTGGTATTTGCACGTTTATGGGATGTTGCCTAACGTCTTGGTTTTCCAAGAAGCAAACCGCTCTTGCTATTTCGACCACCGAAGCTGAATATGTAAGCGCTGGAAAGGCATGTCAACAAGTACTATGGATGAAACAAGCTCTCGTAGACTATGGCATTAGGTTAGAAAACATTCCTATAATGTGTGATAATAAAGGAGCAACAGATTTAAGTAAGAATCCCGTCCAACACTCTAGGACTAAACATATAGAAATACGTCATCACTTTCTTAGGGATAACGTACAAAAGGGAAACATAACAATAGAAAAGGTAGCCTCGGAAGATAACATTGCGGATATATTTACTAAGCCCCTTAAGCGTGAATTATTTAACCACTTGCGTTTAGGATTAGGAATGATGGAACAAATAGATTAAAATTTTATTTCTGAAATTTCATGATTCTGAATATTTTTTTTGACTGTCAAATGGGCGGACCCCTTAAATCTATAAGGGCGGCCCCCTTAAAATTAAGGGGACCGGCCTCACTTTAAGGGGGCGGCCATCTGAGCATTAAAAACATTGAAATTTTCTTTTCTGTCTTCTCAAGTCTGAGTCTAGGATTTTGTTTTGCACAAAAATCAGGAATCGAGATATTTTGTTTTTGCATATATATTTCTCAAAAGAAAACCTCAATTCATTTTGAAATCATTCTCATGATTAGGAAAACTCATTGTTGAATAATGGTAAAAACGTTTAACTAAAATCATGCATAAGAGTTAACATGAAGTGTCAAAATATATAATCCAATATATATCTTTGGCAATCATGGACTAAGCAAATTAAATCAATGAGTTTTTGGATTGCTTCTTAGGATACATGTATTTCTTTGCATTAGGAGTCGAAGCAATCGCATCTCCACATTTGTTGCATATAGGCACACACTAGAAAAATGTCAAGTATCACTTGGTCCTAATTTGTTCCATCATTAGTTTCTCCCTCACTAAGTTGCCTTATACCTTATTTGTTGCCTTAGGATATATAACTTGCTTGTTTGTTCTTTATCATTAATGCCTTTCCATGAAAACTATAATATATGCTTAGTTGCCTACATATATATATACTTTCTATGCATACTTCATCAAGATAATATTTGTTTAGTTGCCTAAAGAGATGGACTTGCCCAAAACCAAACCTCAAAACAAATATCTTTCTGGAAAAACCTGTGCCAAAAACCATTTCTGGCAATCTGGGAACAAAACATTGGGCGGTCCCCATAATTATAACGGGCGCCCCCCTTAAAATTAAAGGGGGCCGGCCATTAATTAAGGGGGTCGGCCACCTGATGGTCGAGGTTCCCTGTTTGCTTTCTGCTTTTTAGCCCATTTCACCCTATTTTGATTCTCCACTTCCCTAAATTCACAAACATACTTTGTCTATCAAATCTACCACATATTATCCTTCCATAAACACCAAATCATCACACTATAAATACCCTCATTCATCATTAATCATCACTCAATCCATCATGTCTTCCCCCAATCATCCAAGAACCAAACCCACAAGAGGTGCAAGAATCACCGTCAAACCCGTGTGGAGAAGAAAACTTGACACATGTCAAAAATTCTCGTCCATTAATGATGTTGTCTCCAACCAACCAACAACTAAACATTCACTTCACCCAAACGATACCTTCTCTTTACCTCCACATGACAACCTTACTATCTCACTCACCACAAATCTTCCAAATGATCCTTTTGAGGAACATACTCAATCCCAAAACCACATCCATTCTTCTAATCAAGACATGAATCCTATGTCTAATGTCCAAACCTCAATCCCCAACAATAACCCAACTCCTCCATCTTCACCTACCTCCGAACCTAAAAAGTTCCTTGAGGAGCTCAAAGAAGCCCATGAGCTTAGTGCTCTCCTTGCCCTACATCTTGCTCAACGCAATTTGGTTCAACAACCCTCTACCACTCCATCCTCACCATCCAACAACATTGTCCCACTTGAGAATCATGTCAACAATTGTCCTTGTTGTATTTTTCTCCAAAAACAAACCATTGCTCTCAATGAGCACTTCACTTGGATTGAGTATCTCCTCACAAGGTCTTCCCCACCACCATCACAAACACAACAATCCAACTCTTCCGCTCCAAGCTCACCTCCATCAACCACTCCAAACTCTCCAAACAAAATTCCCACCAATGTCTACCTCCATTAAATCCATACTCCATGCTTCAAATCTCCAAGCAAGTCCTAGAGACCTCAAGATGGTAACTTAGTATTATCTAATGTAGTTTGCTAAGAAAAGCATATATGTATGCTTATGTAACAATGATTATGTTTTTCAACATAATCTAATTTTATGAATAATGAATGCTTGTGGAGATTTATTGTTTGCGTTTTACATGTTTTCTAATTATATATTTAGTTTATTGCATGCATACATATTGTTTGTTCTAAATATTTTTGCAAGCATTCCATATCTCGATTTGTCATTTAACCTTAAAACGAGGGGGAGTACACATCAAGGGGGAGCTCATCCGTGTTTGGGACAACCTTTTTGATGTTTACAAAAAGGGGGAGAAGTGATATAAAACTCACTAAATACTTGCATATATAATAATTTTTGATTTAATGAGTTGAGATTTTGTAATCATCAAAAAGGGGCAGATTGTTGATATAAATAATGCGTAAAAACGTTATTAATATTTTTCGATATCCCTATGTTTTGACGATCACAAAATATAAAATCATTAAACGTAAAATCATTACGTAAATAAGTATTTAGTGACAAAATATCATTATATCCAACTAATTCACTTAAGGTATGAATAAACAAGTGCCTAATACATTTTATGATCAAAGGAAGGTTTATTTACTAATTACAAATTATATAAAATGGTATAAACATTTTATATATTTAAGAAAAACACTTTTGGTAATTAAAGGAAAATGTTTATTTCATAATAAATATATGAATTCAAAATTTTAACCAAATTCAGTTAAATTTTCACCAAATAAACTTTCCCCAGAAAAGATAAAAAAATCTGGCCATTTCAATGGGCGGCCCCCTTAATTTTAAGGGGGCCGGCACACAATTAAGGGGGCCGGCATACGCTCCTGTGTCAGATTTCTTTGCCTATAAATACTGGTTCAAATCTGAATTTTTTCCTCACCTTTTGCACTAAAACTTTCTGTTCTAATTCTCTCAAATCATCTTCCTAAATCCTTTGATCATAAACATATTAGTTCTTGTTTCAAGTGATCCAATCCTTCATCATTCAAAGTGCAAGAGAAGAATACTCCTCCAACATCTTGTTAAGAAGTATTGCAGGCTTGTGTATATTGTAAAGGTGTAGAAGTTGTGTAATAGATAGATCTAGGTGTGTTAGTAGTTGTGAATAGAAGTAGTTGTGTTGGGTAGAAGTAGAAGTAGTGTTGTGAAAGAGAAGTAGTGAAGGTGTGTAGTAGTAGTGGTGTGCATAAGTTGTGAAGAAGGTGTGTAGTGGTGTGAGATTGGTTCTAGCTACTATTAGGACTCGACATTTAGCTTAGTGTCGTAAATTGGTGTAAGCAAAAGTTGTGTAAGGTTTTCTCCGCCATAAGGGAGCTTGTTGACGTAGTGAAGAAAACTCTCGAGTGAGGTGCTCGGGGAGTGGAGTAGGGCGAAGAGGTGCTTCGTAGCCGAACCACTATAAATCATTTGTCTTGTGGTGCGATCTTTCCATCTCTATTTCTTTACTTATTTACTTATATTGTTGTCATTTCATTTCGTAGATATTAGTTTATATAAGTTTTGTTTATTGATCTCACATAAACAGAATCTATTATTTTGTAAACAAAGTTTTTATAAAAAATAAAATTTGACGTAAAATTATTCAACACCCCCTTCTAGTTTTCCACAATATGGTTTGTGGCCCATTCTATTGGGGAGATTCATTATAGATTAATGGCAAGATGCGAATTCATATATTATAACGTACCCCATGAGCTAAAGTTTTGTTCTCACAATATTATTGGCTTTGTAACCAACTGAAGACGTTGTATAAACGTTTCAACAAAAGCAATTCACGTATAACATGGGCTACATACAGTTCAACACTTATTCCAATAATCGCCCAATACTTGAAAATATTCACCACCATTTTCGATAATTTAATTTGGAAATCCATGCTATTATCAGTGTTTAGTATTCAAACTTCAAATCATAATTACTTCTGACGATGTCTATCATATTCTCATGTTCGTTGATATTAATAATTTTCTAAATTTATGATGCCTACCAAAATCTCTCATATTTTATATGGAAATTAAATTATTTAAAGAAATATTTGTCTTTATAAAACACTTTTAAGTTTGTAGTAGGTGCAAATTAAAAATCTATATAAAACTAAGATATCATGGGAATATATCATTTAATTTCAGTGTCATAACTAAAATCTAGTCGTGCAGAGTTGACATCGCGATAACTAACATAAATCAAGTTACAAGCTGTTTAATTTTTCACAAAGTTATATAAAGAGTTTGGTTTCTGAATATTCTCCTGCTAATAATCAAATTTACAATTGAACATAGCAAGACATATAGTAAAATCATAATAGAACTGCATAAAACATATATAACATGCAGAAAAAACAATTTCAGACTAATAAAAAACACGCCATGAATCATCAGTGACATATATTTAAACCACACTATTGCACTATCCAACCAATTAGCATTCAAACAATTATACTCTAAATATAATGATCACGAATTATTATCACATATATTATAGGAACTCCGCTTAATTGATTTGAAAGTTATAACATGTCCGTACTTTTCTTAATTCACGATACAACTAGAACAAGTCAACCACATAAACTGGTTTTTTTCTTGTCTCATGCAAGATTTGAGAATATAATAAACTATACTTTCACAACAAAGCAAGTCATTATATATCAGTCAGCATGCAAAATCATGTAACAAAACTCCATTGTGAACTATGAACTTTGACGTGCTTTTCTTGTTTGCAATTAATTCTATAGAACATGCTAATAACGTGTTATGAACAAGAGTTGAGAGAATGAAAAGTATTATTCAATTCATAGAAGATAACAAAAAGTATATATAAAACAAAAAGTAATGTAAAAGCCTACTAGATAACCGAGCCGTGGACCTTTTATGGACTACTACATATTAACGTAAGAACATTCATTAATAATTATCCACAACAATAAATTCTTTTATCAACAGCAAACTTAATGCATAAACCTTTTGTTTTTGGTACATGAAATCCAATTTCTTTGTTAAAATAAGCTTAGTTTTCTCCTCCACATCTCTCAAAAACCAATTCTTATAAGAGGCTTTGGAATTAATTTTCCCCCGGACACCTGTCAAAAACTGATTCTTATTTTTGGAATTGACTTTTCTTCAGTGATTTTTCAAAAATAGCCATCTTTCGTAAAAGCGGTCTACAAAGTAGTCATATTTTTTTGTCTTTTCAAATTTAGTCTTCTATTTTTGACAAGCGTCCACCGAATAGGTAGATGTTTTTTGTTCATGGTGTTTTTTGTGTGACTATTTTGTTTTTTTCAAAAAGGATAAAAGGTTCTTGAAAAAAACAAATTTTTGAATTTTCTTTATGTTTTCTTCAAGAAAACAAAACTGTCGCACAAAATGTTACGTCAGTCAGAAAAAGGCATCTACTTATCACTGGACACTTATATAAAAATATGATGAAGTTACATAGTTTAACAGTCGCATAAGACTAAATTTGGAAAAAAAATAATAATAATAAATAATGCCAATTTATTAAAAAATCAACTCTTTTTTAGGAAACTGATTCTTCTTATAAATGTGAATACCTACTAACTGATTGCCGCAAATAAATACGTTATATGGCCATATCGTAACTAGTTGAAGGATATTAAATACTGCATTTAATGCCCCAACAAGACCAACACGAATCAAAGATTTTTTTTTTTGGATTGTGGGTATGTTTGGCAAAACTAACTGTAAGCTGTATGCTGTAAGCTGTTAACTGTAAGCTGTAAGCTGTAAACTGTAAAGTTGTTAATATGAGCTACAAGCTGTATCTTTTTATTAATAAAAGTGTTTGGTAAATTAGCTGTTAAATGTAATTATAAGATATAAAATGACATAAAAAGACATATTTATAATTGTAAACAAATGTTTGGAGGGTATATCAGTAATTTAAAATTTTAACAGCTCCAAGATTTTAAAAAGCTTCATGAATCAGCTTTTCATTTAGGAACTATTTGCTTGAAATAAAAGCTAAAAGTTAATGTATCCAAACAGAGCTTTCATTTTAAATGAGATTATTTTTGTAACAAAAAGCTAACAGCTCCTCAAAAAGCTCTTACCAAACAGGCCCTGTGTTCTTTTAAAAAAATTTCGAACCAAATTGTGCATTGAGGTAAAACGCCACGGAAAGATGCCTAATGTATATTTTTGGATTGTGAAATAGATCAAAGTCCATAGACCCATTTCTTCGACCGGATCACCAATCATATGTTTGTTGTTCCTTAATCCTTAACAGTTTTGTGAAATAAAGAGTAAATCAATTTAAATACAAACACAAATTTAACTTTTCAAAGGTGTATATTATTTAAATAAATCAAAGAATTACAAAGTGTTATACGGAGTTAACACTTAAATTGAATGACAACGTATATGCTCTCTAACCAAACAAACTTTTACATAGAAAGTTTGCAACTGAACTTATGAGGTCGCTGATGAGATGAGGGACCTATTATAAGTTCAAGGAGATTAAATGCACTTCAATAAATACAAACTATAATAACGGTAGTGATACCATTTACTCCAACTAACATTCTCTTATATATTGTGTACGAGGAAGTCACTTATTGAGGTAGATGAAATGTGTCAAGCTTCCAGTCGAAAAATAAATCTTGCATTAAATGATTCAGTTCTTGGGAACCCATCAAACGTGCTTTAGTAAATAGTTCTGCTAACTGTTCATTGCCTACAACTCGTACTTGCTTTGAATTTTAACTAAAATGCATTTTATCCCACTGTTATTCATTAGTAAAAAATCCCGCCTAAATCACTTAAGAGATCTCGAACTATGATATGTTGGAGAGTCAGAGAGCTGATAGGTTCATCAGGGTATTGTCAACCCCTAAAAAACCTTATCCTTCAGCGTCAGTTCCCTTTACATACCAACTGACGCTTATTAGCTAGAGAGTATGTCTTCAAGTTATCTTTGATTAATTGACGATACCTTTGACTTGAACTTCAATGAGGTTGCTCGTTGATTTCATTATCAGCAAGTCTTCTTGACTTGCTAACCGATTTTAGGCTAATTTATGTTTAAATCTAGTCATAGACCACTGGACACTGAATCGGGTCAAAAATCTGCCCCTATTTGAATATAGATAAATTTAAGTTAAATTATTGTAACTGAGCACAAAATTTTTTTTACAGATAATTTTTCAGAGATAAGTAAACAAAAGTAAGACTTTTTTATTAGAGGATTACAAAGTCCTAATCCTCTAAATTTTCACATTTCTCTTAGCTTCTTCAACATTAGGGCTGACTTCAGTAACCCAATGTAGCCTAGCCAGAAAGTCTTTGGTTACCTGAGTGTCTTGCTTGATGTGATCATGGAGTCTGATCAATTTTTTAGTTGATGAAAGATTGAATTCTCTTAAAAACGGTTAAGGAGAAGCAAACCAGACCCAGGTTGAGCTATTACCATCCCATCAGACCCAATTACTGAAGGAAAACGCAGTGTAACAGACAACAATTTAAAATTAATTTAACAATTAAACATGCAGTAATTAAAGCACACAACAAAAAGACTTGATTAAATCACTTGTTTACACAATAGGTTTTTCCCGATGAACCCATGCACACGATCATTTGATTAATCACGTATAAACAATATATTACTGTTGGAACACTAAAAGTGTAAATCATTAGTCAGGGACTTCTATTTATATTTTGTTATAGTTTAGGGTATGTTGTGTATGTTTTGTATGCGACAACAAGTTACCATCGCGGAACTTGTATATCCGCGATGGCATGCTTAGCTAGGCATTGGGTATAAATACCCCCTACCTCATGGGTTATGGTATCTTAATGATATTGCGAAGCTTTCTTATGTTCTCTCTCTCCTCTCTCTAAAGTGCTCACACCCACTTTACATTATTTAGAGTAGTCCGTAGACGTGATATTATTAGAACTACAATTGGTATCAAGAGCCTAATATGATTTGTTGTTTCTTGTAGTGATTGTTTTAGTTTTGTGTAATCTTCTTTGATCTTTAAAAGCTTCGTTTCTCTTGATGTTCTTTACTTTCACTCTCTAAAATATATTATACTTCGTACGTAGCTACTTGATTACTCATTAACGTGTTTAATCTTGTAATACGTATGTTAGGATAACATATTTGTGAAAAAGAAGTGTTTTCATCATTATATTCGAAGTTTTTAAGTATTTAATGAAGATTTAGGCTGATTATTGTGGTTTTAAGGTTTTTGGAAAAGTGTACTTTTTGTTCGTAAAAATAGGGGTTTAGAATTGTTCGCATCACTTTTGCTCGCATCGCAAGGGTTTTGGCCGCGATACTAGGCTTTGTTTAGTCTGCGATAGTTGTCGGAGATAGGAGTTTATTTGTTCTACGAAAGAAAAGGCCGCGATACTTTCACTGCGAAAGTTTTTGTTACCCACTTATTACGAAAGAAAACTCTGCTCGGATCGCATCAAATATCTGTGATAGCTCTTGTATTGGTGTGTTATAACAAAGGTTCCGCGACATTTGATATTCCGAGACTTACTGTTACCCACCTTTTATGAAAGAAAACTCTGCCCAATTTTCACCAGAAGCTGTGATAGTTACTGTTCACGAGACTTTTTCAGAGATACTTTGGTTTACAAGCCCAAGTCTGATTTGTACGTACTGATAATGGAACGGAGTTCACGAATCAGATTCTTCATAATTTCTTTGATTCTATTGGCATTACTCATCAGAGATCCGTAGCTTACACTCCACAACAAAATGGTGTAGTTGAAAGACGAAACCGTACATTAGTAGAAGCTGCAAGAACAATGCTATCCTCCGCAACCCTACCATTAAATCTTTGGTCTGAAGCCGTATCAACCGCTTGTTTCACACAAAACCGATCTATCATAAACAAATGATTAACCGATCTATCATAAACAAAAGATTTAACAAAACCCCATATCACATCCTTCACAAACGAAAACCCGATGTAAAATATCTTCACACATTTGGGGTTGTCGATGTTACCCACTAAACAATAGAGAAGATATTGGAAAACTGAAAGAAAAAGGGGATGTCGGAATTTTCCTTGGATATTCAACACAATCAAGTGCTTATCGAGTTTACAATCGAAGAACAAAGCTGATACAAGAAACAATCCATGTTCATTTTGACGAAGTAGAAGAAATGGCTTCTGATCATGTATGTTCAGAACCCGTGCCAACGACTATGACTTCTGAATAACACGATTCAGGACTCGTGCCTAACACCACATCATCAACACCAAAACTTAACCGTATTCAAAAGGAAGTGTTAGATGAATTGTTTCAGAATTTATATGATAAATCATGTGGTGGAAACAAGATGAAAGTGTCTATTTTATCCGCTGCAACTCCGATTATCGAAGTAAACAATCAAGAAGACATACCACCTCCTGTATCCGGTTCATCAACAACTACTTATGAAGCTGCTGATCCCATACCAGATACTCCTCCAACCACTCAAATTCAACATGAAACTTCTTCAAACAATGTCACTCCAACCTCCCAAACAAATGGTGATGATCAAATAATTACTAATGCATCGTCTGAAGAGGACACATTCATCAATCCATTTGCTACTCCGGTCCATGAAGTCGGTGAACCTTCAGAACCGTAACATATTGACCCTTCAGACATGTAACAACCTTACCAACCGCATCCGCACAGAAGAAGCTGGACTCACGATCATCTTTTACATTAGACAATTGGAAATCCTTCTCAACCAATTCAAACAAGAAGCTCCTCAGCCGATTACTGCTTTTATAACTCTTATAACTCGAATAGAACCCACCAATGTCAAAGTAGCACTTGCAAATCCAGACTGGATTGTTGCAATGCAAGAAGAAATCAATCAATTTACTCGACACGGCGTCTGGCGAAGAGTTCCACGTCCTCTTAGAAAACTTTTAATTGCTTTAAAATGGATTCTAAAGAAAAAACGTGATGAAGATGGTGATGTAGTTCGGAACAAGGCTCGCCTCATTGCCAAGGGTTACAATCAAGAAGAAGGAATTGATTTTGATGAATCTTTTGCACCCGTTGCTCGGATCGAAGCAATACGCTTATTCTTGGCTTATGTAGCTCACAAATATTTCACTGTATATCAAATGGACGTGAAAACGGCATTTTTATATGGAGAGTTAGAGGAAGAGGTATATGTAAGCCAACCAGAAGGCTTCGTTGATCCTGATCACCCGAATGATGTCTATGTTCTTGACAAAGCCATCTAAAAAACTCAAGCAAGCACCTTGTGCATGGTACAAAGTGCTGTCTGAATATCTTCTCAAGCACAAATTCGTCAAAGGTTCAATCGATCCAACTTTATTTATAAGACGTAAAGGTGATGACATCATGCTTATACAAATTTATGTCGATGATATTATTTTTGGATCTACGAATCCTAAATATTGCAAAAAGTTTGAGAATATCATGCGACAAAAATTTGAGATGAGCATGATGGGTGAACTAAAATTCTTTCTGGGTCTACAAATTAATCAAACTCATCGTGGTATCTTTAACCATCAACACAAATACACGAAGGAAATTTTGAAAATTTTTGGGATGGATAAATCTGACTCCATTAGTACTCCAATGCCTCATAAGCCTAAACTAGATGAAGATAGATCAGGTAAACCAGTTGATGCTACAAAATACCGTAGTATGATTGGTTCACTTATGTATCTTACAGCTAGTCGGCCTGATATTCATTTTGCTGTCTGCATGTGTGCCCGTTACCAATCTCGGCCAACAGAAAAACACCTTACTGCTATAAAACGGATCTTTCGGTACCTCAAGGGAACCCCTCACATGGGCCTTGTGTATCCGAAAGACACCGGTTTTGGACTAATTGCCTATTCAGATGCAGATTATGCAGGTTGTCAAATTGATTGCAAAAGTACTTCTGGATCTGCTCAATTCTTGGGGGAGAAATTAATCAGCTGGTCATCAAAGAAACAAAACCGTACTGCATTATCCACTGCTGAAGCTGAATATATTTCCTTTTATGGATGCTGTGCACAAGTATTATGGATGTAAACACAACTGATGGACTATGGTTTCTTCTACGACAAAATCCCAATTTATTGTGATTCGCAAAGGCAAAGTGCCATTGCCATCTCTTGTAACTCAGTATAGCATTAAAGAACCAAGCATATTGCACTCAGATACCACTTCATCAAGGAGCATGTAGAAAAGCGGACCGTGGAATTGTACTTTGTGAAAACTGAGTATCAAATTGCCGACTTCTTCACAAAACCTTTGCCTCCCGAGAGATTTGAATACCTACGACAACGGTTAGGAATGGCAAGTATTCGTGATGAACATGACGAGGAAACTCAAAAAGTCAATGAAGTCAACAAGTTAGCAGACATCACAAGTACACCTGGTAACTTAAAATGGTAATTATTCAAACAAGATGGTTGTTGATTAAATCACAAATCAACACCCGTTGTTCAAAATAAAGGACCCTGAACGTACGCTTCAGTGCGTTAATCCTTCAGAAAAGAAGAGAAATCTTCTTTTTATTGTGAGCAAAATTTATACAAGATTTTACAAAAAGATTTTTCTTCCAAAAAACCTTTTTATAAATTTTTTGCTCATGATAATCAAATCTTGAGAATAGCTCAAGTAAGAATAAAATTTTCAAAAACAATGCTTCCACCTAAACAAATAGATCAAAAACAGTTTAAAATATAAAGCTATTTTTGAGGGGGAGAAATTTAGAAGTTTGTTTTTTTTGAAAATCAAGAATAAGTCGCAATCAAGTGTTGCTTATATGTTGACATGTTGTTAAAAGAAAACGATAAAAAGTTGTTGAAAATGTTGTAAAATAATACCATCACTTTGAGGGGGAGTGATTGACTTATTTTAAAATCAAAAACAATTTTGATATAACGCAAACGTTCAATTACTTGAACCAAAATGTTTTCAAAAACTTGTTAAAATTTTAAAATAAAAAGTTAAAAGTGTTTGTGTGAAAAGGGCTAATGTCAAGGGGGAGTTCTGCCAAAATACTATAATGATGATTTAAACCCTCCCCCAGCCCAAAAACTCTCGCAGATCTGAGTTCAAAACATAAAAGGTCAAAAATTTAAAAAAAAAAAACGGGTCTTAATACCCTCTCAGGTGGTGCGAAGAAAAACACGCACACATGATCACTATTTTCACTCGCATCCTCTCTCCTAAAAACCTTCATACCTTCGCATCACAAAACTCACGCATTTTTTAGATTTTCTTGCCTATTCACATCGTTTCGTGCAAAAAGTAAGCTTTCAAATCTATTCATTATAATGTTTTACATCTTTGACTTCAATATCTGCCCTTAATTTTGAGTATTCATGCATAATTGAGTGTGTAGGGTTATGATATTGAGTCGACTTTGTTTCACTATTAAGTTTGCGTTTGTGTGGTGTTTGAATCAAAACTTGTGGTTAGATGATTAAGAAACACTAGTTAGATCATGCTTTTGATGGAAAACGAGGTTTTAAACGGTTTGATTTGGTAAAAATGGGTCGATTTAGAGAAGAAGATGAACAGTTTTCTATGCGACATCGTTTTGATGCGATGCGAGACCCTAGGATTAGAGCCAAAATGGAGCATTTAATATTATTTAAATTTTCCGAGAGTTTTGACTGCGATGAAAGTTTTTCTTCGCATCGCAGTTGATATCTCCGCGATACAAGCTTTCCTAAATGTCATGCGATGGCTTGCCATCACAGATCCTCAATGCGAACATTTGTCCGCGATGCCTGCTGCATCTTTGATGAGAATTTGTTGACCTTATTTAACCAATGCCCACGATACCAAATCCGCGATACTTGTTATTGCGAAACTTTTTTACCCACAATGCCTAGATGTTACTCTGCCCAAAATTTTAAAATATTTGTAAAATTTTTATAAATCTTGCATTTATATAAAGTTTTTCAAATATTTTATTAAAATTTTCACTAAGTAGTAAGCATTGATCAAAACTTTCTGTCTCAACATCAAAAGAAAAACTTGTTCTTTATGGAAAAATGACGACAAATTTCTTTGGAAAACAAAATTGATAAAAGCCAAGTATTTTTGCAAACAAACAAGTATTTATGATGGATCGATATACTCTGATCAAACTACTTTGTAGCTTGTAAGGTTTTAACAATATTGAGTAAACTCAACACTATTAATATTGAAACACTGTTTGACCTTGTAAAGTATGCGGAATCTACTAACACAAAGCTTAAAAAGAACTTTTATATTAACCAAACTTAGAACCTGCTTTGTTACACAGATTCACTAACAATCCCTAACTATTAACTTTGATCGACTTCTAAGCTTATCTAAGACTTGTAAAATTTCTAAAACATATATCGACCAATACCTCTTAAGGCTCTTTATATAGATAACCTTAAGTCGGTTTACAACATGTAATCCTTGAACGACAAGTCATTATCCCTAACTAATTCTAGAATATTCTCTTAATATTACACATTAATCCTTGTCTAATATTGCACATCAGTCCTTGCATCCTTCGAAGTACTTTAAGCAATCTTCATATCAGCAGTACTTTGACTTTATTCTTCAGCAGTACTTTGACTTTTGTTCTTCATGCAGCAGTACTTTGACATCCAGAAGCACTTTGATATTTCATATCCCAACAATCCTCCCCTAACTTGAACTCTACTTGCTTGATTTCAAGTTTCTTTGTTATTTATAATCTTCAAATCTTCAATCATACTTTGAGATTGTTTCTTTATTTCTTTTCTTCTATCTGTCATCTGTCAAAGTACTCTTTATCAGCATCATATCTTCCATAGCATCTTTTCAGCAACTCAGCAACATTTAGGTACCAAGATCATCAAATCTTAAAAGTTTCATACTATTCTCATCACTTCCAGGTGTGTTAACTCTTGTGAGAGGTGAATCATTGAAAATTATGATTTTTAGCAAATCATCAGCTATCAACGGATTTGATATGTCTTTACCATGAGCCGTTTGCTATGGACTAGCCAACTCTTGATCACTTGGATGTATGGTGAGTTGAGAACCTAGTTTTTGGTAAACTATCAACCATCAACGGATTTGATAAGTCTTTACCAGTAGCCGTTTGCTCTGGACTAGTTGATTCTTATGTAGATTAGACATGGTGAATCAATAACCATTTGTTGTGTATTATAAATACTAACACCATGTTTTTCTTTTCAAATCCTTTTTCCTTTTTATCAAAAACATTTATTTTCATTTTAAAGAACTTATACTGGTTTATATCAGCAAGCAGTACTTTGATAAAGTACTGTTTGTTTTTGCAGTACTTTGAAAAATACTTTAACTTTACAAAACAAATCATACCAGTATTATGCAATATTACTCTTCAGACTTAACCCATCTGATAAATAGCTTGATAACATCCAAAGCTACTTCAGATTCCTCTTCAAGTTCCATTCCATGATCCAGCATTCTGAGCATTATTTCCCTGATCAATGGATATCTTCTCTCAGCCAACATATGAATCATGGTACCATCTTCCATTTCTAATGTATGAACTCCTGATGACTCAAAGAATCTCCATCTTGTTATTTCCCAATTCTCTTGATCATTCCAGAGAGTATCAACACTTGATTCTTCAGTATCCCAGATGGTAAATAAATCTCCAAGCAAAACTAATCCCACTTCTGAAGCTTCATTCTTTGTATAGTAAGTCTGCACTTGCACATATAAGTCATACAGATCTTCCCTTGTGATACAGTGCAACAAATCCCATAACATATAGAATGTTGTGAAGCTTTCATCTTCCCTGTGGATCATAAAATAATTTCCCTCTTTAGATTCAACCACAGAAAATGAGATTATCTTGGACTTAGTTCCAGACTCTTCACTCCTTTTGTTCTCAAAATCAATAACTCTAAAATAATTTCTGAGTTCATCAACTGTATCTTCATGAACTAGCTTCAGCCTTTTTGTCAATTTATCATCCTCAGCTAATTTCTTTCTTTTCAATCTCCTTTGCTCAGCTTGTTCCTTCCTTATATCTTCAAATTTCTTTTCTTTATCAACTTCCATAGGTACAAAGCTATCTATTTCTCTTCTGATATCTTCTTGTACTTTGTCCCATAAAGCTTTTATTTCTGGATACCTTTGTTTATGTAAGTTCTTGTATCCCTTCTTTCTTAAGAATTGCATCATCCAATTTCTTTCCTGAGCTTTGGTCATTGGCTTCTTTGTAATTGGCCTTCTGACTTCCTCCAAATACTCAGCATAATATTCAGCTTGTTGCTTTTTAGCAAGCTCTAAATCACCTGCAGTCTCTAATTCTCTAATCTGAGCAATAGAAAATTTCTTCTTCTTCTTCTTAGAGTCTTTCTGAACCATTATACCTTTCCCTTTATCTTTTGGATCTGGTTTTTCTGATTCAGAAGTACTTTCATCATCCTTTTGTGCAGGCTCAGATATATGAATTCCTCCAGTAGGTCTTCTTAAATTCATCATAACCTGAGCAATTGTTTCATCATCACTAGCAGTATGTTCTCTTTCTTCTTCTGGTATAAAAGTAGAAGGACCAGCTTCATCTGCATAATTCATTGTAGAAGGTCCAGCTGCAGTGACTTCACTTTCAATATTTCTGGAAGAAGTACCTTGCTCATCAGTACCTTGCAAACTTAAGTTTTCTACAGCAGTACTTTGAACACCAGCACTTTGAATATTCTGTGCACCTTCATCCTGCTTAACAATCTCTTGCTGATCATCTACTTGCTCATTCTCTTTTTGCTCATTCTCTTTCTCTTGCTCATTATTCTCATCTTCTTGTGTAATATTCATATCCTCTTCAACATAGCTTTCTGATATAAGAGTCTTTGGACTTTCTGGATATTTCCACAAATGAGCATCTTCTGAAATATTAACTTCAACATCATCTTTATTCAAATTCTCATCTTGATTCCTCCCCAATTTGATAAATGATGATTTCCTATGCTTCCTTTTAGACTTAGACTTTTTCTGTTTAGATTGTTGCTTCTGAGACTGCTTCTTTTCTTTCACAAAAAGCCTAAAATGCTTAATAAGAGGCCAAACAAATTTCTTCAATCTGATGAACTTCTTTCTAAGACGTTTGATCTTGGCATCTTGAGCAGTAACAGTAGACTTGAGCTTCTCCAATTCCTTAGCCAAATCAGAAGTACCCTCAGTACCTTTCATTCCCTCATCTCCTCCAGATGTTTGAAACCCACCTGTGGAAGTATAATCATTGGGAGTAGGTACTGGTGAATCCTCTGAAGCAGTACCTTGAGGATCAGTACTTTGAGGAGAAGTACCTTGAGCAGAAACAGATTGATCCAAAGAAGCTGTAACTGAAGGAGTCCTTTTATCTGAAACATCATGGTGAGGAGAAACAATAGGTGGTGTGGGAGTATGCACTGAATCAGAATGCTCAGCAGAATCAGATGAAGCATCATGATCAGAGTGTGCAGAACCACTATTTTCTTCTTCATCCCTAACAGCTTGAGCTACCTCTAACATATAAGCATTAAGAGGTGTATTCCTACCCGAAAAGTTAACTCCCTTATGTGACATAAAAGTGAAAACTTTAGGTGGCATCCTAATGGTAGGTACATAATTCTGAGGTTTGGGTACACCATCTAGTGGATTTTCTAAAAGCAATTGAACAAACCTAGGATACATAAGAAAAGATTTGCCAGCCTTAATATGAGTAAGCATACCCTCAAGAATCATGTATGAAAAATTAAAAGGCTGATTGGTAATCAGACCAACAAAAGCAGAAGCTATGGAATGACTGAATTGATCCCAAGCAGTACTCTTTGGACTTAAGCAATGCAGCAAAACATGAATAAGAAATTTCCAATGAGGACTAACCATAGCCTTCTGAAAAGTAAGCTTAGTCAAAGCACCTTCATACCCAATATCTCTGAGTGTATTCCAAACTTCTTGTTTCCCAAATAAAACAGAGCCTCCTTCATCTTCAAATAACAAAACCTCCCTAATTGAAGCCTCTATAACACGAATAGCTCTCCCAGCAACTGTAGCAGTAATGATATCCTCTCCATCCTCAACCTGTGACTGAGCTGTATTAATATGAGTAAGCATACCCTCAAGAATCATGTATGAAAAATTAAAAGGCTGATTGGTAATCAGACCAACAAAAGCAGAAGCTATGGAATGACTGAATTGATCCCAAGCAGTACTCTTTGGACTTAAGCAATGCAGCAAAACATGAATAAGAAATTTCCAATGAGGACTAACCATAGCCTTCTGAAAAGTAAGCTTAGTCAAAGCACCTTCATACCCAATATCTCTGAGTGTATTCCAAACTTCTTGTTTCCCAAATAAAACAGAGCCTCCTTCATCTTCAAATAACAAAACCTCCCTAATTGAAGCCTCTATAACACGAATAGCTCTCCCAGCAACTGTAGCAGTAATGATATCCTCTCCATCCTCAACCTGTGACTGAGCTGTATCCCAAAAAGCTTGAATCCATGGTCCAATAACCTCAGGGTTAACAAGAATGGAGTAACAGATGTTGGTACCATTGAGAAAATCAATAATGCCATGAAAATCAATGTTTGCTTGGGTTTTCTCAAGGTTTGCAATCATGTTGTGTTTGGTGTTGGTTTGTCGATTAGCCATGATGATTAGGGTTAGAATACAGAGAGTGATGATCGATTGAAAAGTAGGTATGAGTTTATATGGATGAGTAAGGTGAATAAAAGGAAAAGATATGAGGGTTATATACGGATAAAATTACAAAAAATCACGGTGAATTAATGACTTTACCGTTATTTTTGGAAGTAAATATCCCATATCTTTCGAAAGGTTGTTAGCCGCAAATTTGACCATTGGAACAGTATCTTGACACGTCAGCGAACCCTTTAATTACACCAAGCAGTGCTTTCCATAAAGAATGGAGAAGTACTTTCCAAAGTACTGTCTTACTCAAAATTGCAAAAATTGACCATTTGACCAAAAAATCTTAAAAAGTCAATACGCATTAATGACTATCACCACATTAAATACCAAAACCACCAGGGTAAGTGAACTTTAATACACTTCAATAAATACCCATTAACCTTCACCTTGCTTATAAAAGCAACTTCACCAATAACTTTGAAAACACCAAATCATCTCAAAACACAAACAAGTAAGCAGAATGAGTGACATACCCATTGTTAACATCTCTTCAGACTCAGAGGGTACCACATACTCAGAGATAAGTTACTACTCTGATTCTGAGTTTGAAGATCCAGGATGGTTAGACTACTTTCCTCCTAATGCTCAGTGGATGGGACATCAAGAAGCTGCATCAACAATGAGTGCTGCCCATTCTACCATAACTGATGCATGCAGTACCACCAGCAAAAAGCCTAAAAAGAAAGTTGGTTCTGGTTCATCTTTGGCTAAAGAACTTCCACTTGCTTTGACTCAAGCTCTGGAATCAGCTATCCAGAACATGAAATGGCCTGCTCCAAGAAAAGAAAGACCTCCCAAACAGGTACTTGGCCTGGCCTGCCCAAGAAAACAGACTTCTTTTGATGACAAGAGAAGGACTTCTCAGAAGGGAAAGCACAGCTATGAGGGCAAGGGTAAAAGGCCTATGGAGTAGAGTGTGGAGCCTGGTAGTAGATGGATGTAGTCTTATGTTTGTGTTGTGGTTGTGGTGTCTATGATGTCTGTGTTATGTACTTGAAAGTAAGAATGTAGTTGTACTCCTTGAATCATGAATAAAATTCTTACTTTGGAATGATACATGTAGCCTCCCCTTAAATAATGACTAACTAAAAACTACTAAAGCCTCCCCTCAAAAATAGCTTACATATTAATCATGCCAATACTCACAACTAAGAAAGTAAATCTTGAAACATCAAAGCCTTTTGTGAGTAGATCTGCTACATTATCATCAGTATGAACTTTAACCACATTAATAAGCCTTTGTTCATAGCAATCTCTTATGAAGTGATGTCTAATCTGAATGTGTTTGGTTTTAGAATGATAGACTGGATTCTTAACAATGCAGATGGTACTCTCATTATCAATGTTGATGGGAGTATTCTTGAAATTGAACCCATAATCCAAAAGCTGATTCTGCAACCAAAGTACTTGTGCACAACAACTTGCAGCAGCTACATACTCTGCTTCTGTAGAAGAAGTTGCTGCAATTGTTTGCTTCTTACATTGCCATGACACTAATCTGCTTCCAAGGTACTGGCATCCTCCAGTTGTGGACCTTCTATCATAGTTATCTCCAGCATAGTCACTATCTGAGAAAGCATGGAGATGGAAAGGTGAATCCCTAGGATACCATAATCCTAGCTTAGGTTGTTGCCTAAGATACCTGAAAATCCTCTTGACAGCATTCAAATGAGATACTTTAGGATTAACCTGATGTCTTGCACATAAGCTCACAGCAAAAGTAATATCAGGTCTTGATGCAGTTAAATACATAAGACATCCAATCATAGACCTGTATAGTGTGACATCAACATCTTCTCCATCTTCATCTTTTCCCAAAGGTTTGTTAGTATCCACTGGTGTAGATGTAGGCCTAACAGTTGTAAAAGTGAATCTTTTGAGAATATCTGCAACATACTTATCTTGACAAATATAAATCCCACTGCTTGACTGTTGTACTTGAAGGCCTAAGAAGAATGTTAATTCTCCCATGGAACTCATCTGAAATTCTTTCTGCATAAGATCTTCAAATTCCTTCACCATAGATTGCTTGGTAGCACCAAAAATAATATCATCTACATATACTTGAACAAGCATAATATCCTTCTTATCTCTCTTGATAAACAAAGTTTTGTCAATAGCTCCTCTTCTGTAACCATGTTGCAGTAAAAAGTTGGAAAGCCTTTCATACCAAGCCCTTGGAGCTTGATGAAGACCATAAAGAGCTTTTATTACCTTGTAAACTTTGTTTGGATGTGCAGGATCTTCAAAACCAGGAGGCTGTTTGACATAAACTTCTTCTGTGATTTTGCCATATAGAAAAGCACTTTTAACATCCATCTGATATACAGGGAATCCCATATAAGATGCAAAAGCCAAAAATAGCCTAATGGCTTCAAGTCTTGCCACAGGAGCAAAAACTTCATCATAGTCTACTCCTTCTTCTTGTCTATATCCTTGAGCCACTAACCTTGCCTTGTTCTTGATCACATTACCTCTTTCATCTCTTTTTACTCTGAAAACCCATTTAGTTCCAATAAGTTTCTTTCCATCAGGTAGATCACATAATACCCAAACTTCTTGAAGTTTAAACTGTAGAAGTTCTTCTTGCATAGCTTCCACCCAGCTTTCTTTGGCTAGTCCTTGTTTGATATTCTTGGGCTCTTCCTGAGATAGAAAACAAGCAAATAAACACACCTTCTGATCCTTGTGATTCACCCTGTTTTGCTTGTAGATAAAACTAAGTAAAGAAGTATGTTGTTGAGACATATTCTTAGCCTTAGTCCTTGTGAGCACCCCTGATGATGAGGGTCCAATAATATTGGTAGCAGGATGAGTTTTATGAATTCTGAGAGTTGGAGTTGGTGGAACTTCAAGATTATCTTCCAAATTAGTGATATCTGGATCTTCATTAGAATCTGAGAAAATGCCTTCTTGATCCAATTCATCATCAGTATCTTCTAAAGTAATGGTGTTTGGATCAGCAGTATCTTCTAAGTCAGGCATATGAGGATCATGAACAACATCAGTATCCAATTTGAAGTATCCAAAGGTTGAAAAGTACTTTCAAATGGATTAGAAGTGCTGGCTGTTTCTTTTGCTTTCTTCTTTTCTGCTTCATAGGCTCTCCTTTGTTCATCATCATATGACTTAGCCAGTGTTTCTTGAAAAAGCATTCTAGAAAGTTCATCTTGAATGGCTTGATCTTCTGCAGATACTGGTATCTGTGGTGGAACAGTACTTTGAGGATCAACAGTACTGTTAGGTACAGCAGTACCTTGAGGCTCAGAAGTACTTTTCTTCTTATCATTGGCATTATCTTTTGGCTCATCTTCAGATCTTAAATTAACATCATGAACAATGTACTGTGCTTCATCTTCAGTGGGAGCAGCTTGATTTTCTTCCCTTACAGGTACATAATTCATTGATGAAGACATTAAATCAAGATCAAACATCCAATCAGGACCTTTACCTTTAGCATTCTCTTGTTCTTCCAAAAAATCAACATGAAGACATTCTTGAACTTTCTTGGTGACCCTATTGTACACTCTGAATCCTTTGCTATTTGTACAATATCCCAATAAATATCCTTCATCTGACTTCCCATCAAATTTGCCCAAATTATCATCAGTATTTAAAATGGTTAGGGGACATCCAAAAGGTTTCATAAACTTGATACTTGGCTTCTTTCCCATGAGTACCTCATAAGGTGTCTTCATTTGAGGTTTAGTCACTGATACTCTATTCAACACATAGCAAGCAGCACTTACAGCTTCAGCCCAGAATGGAACTGGTAGTTGAGAGTCTGCAAGCATTGTTCTTGCTGCTTCTATAAGAGTTCTATTCTTTCTTTCTGCAACTCTATTTTGTTGAGGAGTTCTAGCAATACTGAACTCTCTTTTAATTCCTTTCTTGGCACAGAATTCATCCATAAGCTGATTTTTGAACTCAGTCCCATTATCACATCTAATGCCTCTAACCTTGAGCCTTAACTGATTCTCTAATGCTATAATTAGGTCATGAATAGCATCAAAAGTTTCATCTTTAAAACATAAGAAAAAGACCCAGCTAAATCTACTGCAGTCATCTGTAACAACCAAACAGTACTTCTTCTTGTTCAGACTGACAACTGAAATAGGTCCAAACAAGTCCATATGCAGCAATTCCAAAGGCTCTCTAATAGTCTTCTCATCAATCTTCTTACAAGAGGCCTTGTGCTGTTTACCCTTCTTACAAGCAAGACATGTGTGATCATTCTTAAATGTCTTAGAAGGTAAACCTCTAACTAAATTTCCTCTGGCCAGCTTATTGATGTTCTTGAAATTCACATGTCCCAGTCTTCTGTGCCATTGATGTGCTTCCTCCATAGATGCTCTTGCAATCAAACATGTTGCTTTTTCAGCAGAATTCATATTCTTCAAATCTATGCTGTACACATCATTAGTTCTTGGTGCTCTCAGTAACACCAAATTTCTGTCTTCTAACTTGAAATCAGGAGAAAGTATAAGATATTCTGTGTCAAAGAATAACACAGGGTACTTCTTATCACAAATCTGAGAGACTGACAAAAGATTGAATTTGAGCTCCTTCACATATCTAACATCTTCAAAATCAATGTTTCCTGCCTTGATTGTTCCTTTGCCAGTAATTCTTCCTCCATCAGGATCATTCCCAAATGCAACTTTTCCTCCATAATAAGCTATAAAATCTGACAAGAGCTCCTTTTCTCCTGTCATACTGCCAGAGCAACCACTATCTACAATAAGATGATCTTTAAGCTCCTCCTCTGGGTTGCCCTGCATTAACATGAAAAAGGTTAGTTATTTTTAGGAACCCAAGTCATTACTGACTTGTGTTCCCCTTGTGGAGTGACATACTCAAAGTTTTTGAGTATGTAATCACCACTTTCTTTGAAAGCATGATCAAGAATTAAGGTTTTTGTTTCCAAAATAGTTTGTTTTTCATGATCAATTTTCCCTTTTTCACCCTTAACTTCTGAAAGTACTGGTTCTACCCCAGCAGTACTTTCTTTCTTAACCCATTTTGTTGTGACTTTAGGAGTTGGGTTCTGTGTCCTAGCATCTTTTCTTGTGTTGTAAGTCTTTCTAGGGTTGTAATGACTGTAACTCCTAGGTCTTACACTTGAGTGTTTGCTAGAAACATTAGGGAACTTTCTATCAGTACTTTGTGAAGGTACTGATGGTTTGGATTATGACCTTTTCTGATGAGGGTGCCTAAAGTCTTTTGAGAAATTACTGTGGTTAACCCTATTTGAGTAATTCCAAACTGGTTTGTTATCCCTTGGCCTATTCTCTCTATAACTTGGTTGTGCAGTTCTGGTCTTAGGATATTTACTAATATATTCTGAATGATAATTACAATCTTTAATCAGATGATTAGGACTATAACAAACATAACAGACCTTTGGACCAATATCCCCAAATCCCCTTCCATAAGTGTTTCTAAAATTAGCAGTATTTTGAAAGAATTTTCTTTGAGGTACTGCTGAGTGATCAGCAGTTCTTTGAAAAGTGTTTGAACGTACTGCTTGTTTTGGAAACATGATCTCTTCAACCTTAGGTGCTTCAACAGACTTTTCTAAAGTTACAGGACTAAATTTACTTTTAAGCTTTTTCCTAAACTCTAGATTATCTACACCATAACAATCAACATCTTTTCTAGGTGGTTGAAAGCTACCTGGGGGGTGAGGAACTGCATTATAACCCTTTTCTTTCTGAAATACAGGAGGTGTTTGACTAGGGGATTCCTCATCACTAGAAGTATTTTCATCTAGACTTAGGAACTCTTCATCACTAGTGGAGGTATCAACAGTTATATTTAGTTCCTTGCTCTTAAATGGTATTCCTTCATTACTATCATAACCTAGGCCTGTCTTGATATTAGATGTTCTTTGCTTTTCAACAAATTGAACATGTGACACACCTGCCTCATTCCAAACAGCAAGTTTTTCTAACAACTTATCCCTTTCAGCAGTCACTTTCTCTAGTTCAGACACCTTGCAACCTAGTTTCCATTCATTCAACTTAACTAGGTAATCATGTTGTTTATATGTTTCAAGCCATGCTACCTCATTGTTTTCATGTGTAAGGATTTTGGCCTCCATTGACTCTAAAGTTAATTGATAACCTGTTATCTCAGCCCTAGCTTTTTGAAATTTATCTCTTTTAGCTACATACTCAGTAAGTAACTTTTGATACATATCATTACACTTAGAGCATACCTCAGATTTGGTGGATGGACTTGGTGAAGCAGCTACCATAGCAAGCTGAACTGTTTCTTCTTCAAACTCCATGCTCCAATCAAAGCTTCCTAACTCATCTCTTGACTCCAAAGCAGCATATCCAGGCTCTTCATCAAATGCTGTGCTCCAATCTTCCAAGGCAACCATTGAATAGGTTATAGGTTCTTCATCAAACTCATTGGACCAATCAATCTCTGACAGGTTCTCTTGAGCAACCAAAGCTTTTGGTTTTGGTTCAGTAATTGGAATCTCTTTTCTTTCAGGCTTGGGTGGTTCAATCATCTTGTTTGCTTGATACTTTGCAAATTTGCACTCCCTTGCAAAGTGACCAGTCCTTAGACAATTGAAACATTCAATCTTGGATTTGTCAAATGTTATGCCTTGTTTAGCTCTGAAGTTGATGCCTTTACCTGTCTTGTTCACATACTTCTTAATCCTTGCAGTGAGCATAGCAACTTGCCATCTGATATCAATTTCTTCCAAAGCATCATCATCTATTTGCAATACATCTTCTTGATAGGTGACAGGCATAGATGCTTGTTGAGCAAAGAATGAACATAGAACTTCATCTGAGGTGGGGGTTAGTGATTGTGATGAATTGGTGGTGACCATTGTTGTGCAAGGAACCTGTGTTTCATTCATAGTACTTTGAGTAGGGTAAGCAGTACCTTTGTGAGAAGTACTGCTTCTCTTTTCAGAAGAGACAAAAGCAATGTTTTGTTGAGAGCTTGAACCTGTAGTACCATTCATCTCATGCTCATACACCTTCAGATTGTTGTAAAGATCATCAAAGTCCATAGTATCCAGCCCTGATTGTCCTCTGATCATAGTAGCAACTACATGCCATGCTGATGGCAAACTTCTTAAGAACTTCAAATTGGCATCTTCAACTGATGCCTCAGCATCATATAGTTCTAACATACTCAAAAGATGTTGAAATCTTTCATATGCAGAATCAAGACCTTCTCTTTCACCAACAGTGAAAGTTTCAAATTGTTTCTTCAGCAAATTCCTATGCATCTTTTTGGAAGCATCATTACCTCCAAACTTCTTCTTTATTGCAGCCCACAGTTATTTGGCATCTTTGGCATCATGAAACTTTAGTAGGTGACCATCAGGAATAGCAGAAAGCAGTATGTTGAGAGCTTTGTCTTGATTTCTTTTGGTAGCATCAGGTACAGGTATTTTTGGTGGTGTTGGTTGTCCAGGTACCTCAACTGGTTCTTCGACTTGCATGTTACCATTGACAATCACATCCCACAAGGCATGGTCTGTGATGGCAATGTACTGCCTCATCTTCATGGCCCATAGATTGTACTCTCCCTTCTTAACAATAGGAATTCTAACAGCAGTAATTGAGGGAGCAGGTGCAGCATCAGTCGACATCTTAAAAGGGTTTGTAGTGAAATCGGTTTAAATGTTTTAAAGGTTTGTCTTCTTAATCAGAGTTTCCAACACAAGCTCTGATACCACTTGATGGATCGATATACTCTGATCAAACTACTTTGTAGCTTGTAAGGTTTTAACAATATTGAGTAAACTCAACACTATTAATATTGAAACACTGTTTGACCTTGTAAAGTATGCGGAATCTACTAACACAAAGCTTAAGAAGAACTTTTATATTAACCAAACTTAGAACCTGCTTTGTTATACAGATTCACTAACAATCCCTAACTATTAACTTTGATCGACTTCTAAGCTTATCTAAGACTTGTAAAATTTCTAAAACATATATCGACCAATACCTCTTAAGGCTCTTTATATAGATAACCTTAAGTCGGTTTACAACATGTAATCCTTGAACGACAAGTCATTATCCCTAACTAATTCTAGAATATTCTCTTAATATTACACATTAATCCTTGTCTAATATTGCACATCAGTCCTTGCATCCTTCGAAGTACTTTAAGCAATCTTCATATCAGCAGTACTTTGACTTTATTCTTCAGCAGTACTTTGACTTTTGTTCTTCATGCAGCAGTACTTTGACATCCAGAAGCACTTTGATATTTCATATCCCAACAATTTATCCCAAAATGTTTTCATTAAACAAAAATATTTATTATCAAATGAAGATATGAAAACTTTTGAGACGTAGAATATTGCATATGATTAGTTTTCTTACCTTAATTAGACTAGGATTGTATCACTATTACTGCCCTTTACACAACAAGTGATGCATATGTTTAATTATTACAATTAAACTATTCTAGGGTTGCAACATTTTATGAATACTTTGTGTACATGACTGAAATGATTTGATGAATATGTTTACAAATGTTAATGGTTGTCAATGCTATGAATTTTTCACATAAAAACAATTCATGCAACCAATTAACAAATTTTTCACTCATAACTGTTTTGTACCAAATGGTTTTGAGATAACTTGACACTATTTAAACTTAGGATATCTCATCTTCAAGGTAGTTATTAGGGCTAGTTATCACCTAAAAACTGATAATGAATCCCTTTAGCTACACAACGTAACAGAGTATCCAAGGTCTAGATATGTTTTGAGAAATCTCACACTTATGCAACAAAAGCTCTTTTAAGACGTATTACATATGACTTCACTTAAGACTTATCATCTTCAAAATAGTTACTAGGACTAGTTATCACCTAAAAGCTGATGATGGATTCCTTTAACTAGCCCACGTAATAGAGAGTCTAAAGTATTGTCATTTGTTAAGAAATCTTACGGTCATGCAACAAAAAATTTTCTCTGAAAGTTTGATTTCCAAAATCAAGTTCTCTAGTTTAACCAGAAGACTTATGTTTGAATACAAGTTAGTACTTTTTTCCAAAGCTTCAAAAGGGTTAGATAAACGTATTTTCTAAAGCATGAGCATTATAAAACAACGTTTAATCTACACCTTAAATATTTTTTGAAAAAGTATCACAAATCAACAAACTTTTTGGTGAGGAAAATACAAACAGAAAGAGAGAATAAAATCGCATGTGAAAAGAAAAGAGCATGTGCTTATGCTACAAAAGCAAGAAAAGCATAAGAAAAGAAAAGAAAAGAAAATAAGCTCGAAAAGAAATGCCAGATCATATAAAAACAGGCATAGTGAAAAATAAACAACTGTATACATTATCATGAACTTATATATTTCATGTCATTTCATAATCAATCAAGAAAAATGGCTCAAGAACAAGCTCATCATCAACCACAAATCACACAAGAAGATGCTCCAGCTGTACAAATACCTACTAATGATGAACTTGTGCCAACAGCAGAATACATCAGAATTGGTGAATGCAATCACCAATTCCGCATCTCTCTCTTTGAATGTGATCACCCAATCATCCCTGCAATCCTTAAAAATCATCCAACTTATCCCATGCTCACATTATCTGACTCTACTACCCCCATGATATATCTTTAACAATTCTGGCGTCATGTTGTGTTCCTCACTGAAACCAAACTCGACACAATCCAAAGCATTATTGAAACACAACAAATTACACAGACATCAGAAGATCTTCGAATGGCACTCAATCTTCCTGAAGCAGTACATGGCAACCTCACAGCATACGAACAACCACCAACCATCAACCAGCTCAAAGATGGAGCTTGGATATGATAAAGATGCTGATGAAGCTCACAAGTTCAAAGTCCTATCGACTTTCAAGAGGAAATGCCTACCTTCAAGATGGGCTACGCTCTTCTCAATTCTTAATCGGTGCATTACCGGTAATGAAACGGGAATGGATAGAGGCACTACTTCATTATACCAAATCATGTATGGTATAATGAAACAATGTCACTTCGATTATGCGAAGCTACTATGGACAGATGTTGTAGACCATGTCCGTAGATCAGAGAAGAAGAAGAATGTATGCATTCCATTTATCAGATACTTCAAGATATTGATTGCTTAGTTCATGAGGCAACATTCCAATGTTACAAGAAGACAAATAGGTCCAACACCCAAAGTGTCGTACATGCATAGCACAAGTGGTGACTCAATAGTTACTACTAATGCACCAATGCCTATACCACAAGGCTTGTTGGATCTTGTTAACAAGGAATCGCATGCATACAAGAAGTATATGGGCTTAGTAAACGCTCCTACGAAAAGCTCAAAACCGAGCGGTCCTACCCCGGATGCGTCTAGGGTCAAAGTAGAGTCTAGCGCCAAAGTAGGAACCTCTAGGACTCATCAAAAACAAACTGCTAGGAAGAGAACAAAGAAGGGTAGAAAATTAACGCAGTTAGATGAAGAAGAGGGAGACGAAGATGATAAGTAGACAGACAAGGAGGATAAGGATAGTAAGGAGTCTAGGTTTAGTGATGAGCGTCGTGATGACGACGATGGAGATGATAAGGGTGACGGAGATGACACCCATAGACCATAGATTAGGAAGAAGATGAAGCATGACAACAGTAGGTCTAGGTGTGGCTGACAACAACCTAAACATACCTTGAGCTGGGTCCTCTGCAATCAGCTTCCCATCACTACCAATCAACTCCCTTAAGGAGGTCTCATTCAACTTTCTACAAGATGTGGGTGTAGAGTAAGTGGACAAGACATCATCAGTCAATAGCCTCATCCTCCTAGCTATCCTTGTCAGAAACTGTCCATAGATAATCTTGCTCCCATCTTGAGTTCCCTTGCCTTTCTTTTTCATCCACCTAGCAATCACCCAAGCTACATTTGCATAACTCTCACTGTTCCTGTCTTCAAACATACTTAATAACCATAGCTTATGTTTCTGAATCTTGTCCTAGCCTGTTGTTCTTTGACACAACCCGTAAGCAATCATTTTCTGTAATACCCTCAAAACAGGGCTCCTAATGTTGTTTGAAGCACTCCTAGACAACCTCAACTCCTCCTCAGTACTAATCCTACTCCAGTACTCTCCTTCCTTGAAATCTCTTTCATATCTCAAACCTTTTTGAAAATAAATCTCAAACCCCTCTTCATTCAACTCCTCAGACCTGTACAAGCCCAAATACCTAGCAAGCTCGACCAGACTCAAACTATGAGCTCTTCCCCCAGTCTAAACTTAATGATTTTCTTGGTGCAAATATCCTCCGGACTAACATCCTTATCCATTTGATAAGTAGAATACAATTCCTAGCAAAGTTCCTTGTAGATAACCTCCTAAATGTTAAATTCCCTTTTTCATGCCTCAAATACAAATAACTCCTCCTATCTTCCAGCTTCAATCAACCTGATTTCCAGCATCTTCTCAATCTCTTCTCCACACCTAACTAGTTCAGGAGTGTCCACTCCACAATACAAGGTGAGTAAATATCCTTGGTCATTAATCTTGAGAGAACATCATTGTACTTCCTTTTGTTATCCATATTAGAGCCTCTCCACTGAAGGTGATCATGGTTTACCCTCTCTTATAGCAATTCATCAACACTTAGAGTTACTCTCTTTCTTTTTCCTCCTTGAGGAAGAAGCTGTACCTTGAACATTTGTACCTGACTCCTACACACATAATCCATAGAAACATGTTTATTAAAGGTTAGTGTAACAAAATATGGGTCAAACAGTCTCTACTATCAACTTGCAGACACTCTGTTTAAATTTTAGGTAAAAAGTGCGGCGCACTTGACTACAAGTGCGTCAAAATTCCTGGGTTTAATCAAAAGTACAGCGGTTCAGATCTTAAAACCGGCGCATATCTAGTCTTGGGCGCGAAAATTTTTGGTTCCAAAGCAAAAACCAACAAGTTTTACTTCTAAACTCATCCTACTATCTTTCTTGCCCCATAGTACTTATAATAGTTTTTATAAGCGGTTCTAAACTATTCCATTCCCCAGTATTCCATAGTTCTTTTAAATAGTTTTCTCATTTTCAAAATTCTTGATTATCTTTTTCTCAATTAATTTTCTCCTTAAGCTTTCTTAACCTTATTAGGCATTCCCAATTTTTTCGTATACGGCAAAATAGTGATAAAGGCTAAACCCTAACCCTAAAAAATGAAATTATGCCAAAAATGCTAAACATAAAATACAATGATCTTCTAAAATTAATAATTGAAAGAACTTAATAAAAACTAAGAAAGTTAATAACAAAATATATTACTCGAATAATCTAACCCAAAAATAATCGAGATAAGCAAAATTCAAGAAATAACAAATTAGGTGAAATAAACATACCGAAGACATGATAATGTGGATTAATTTTTATGATCTCAAAGATTTTTGATGGTTTCGATTGTGTGGGGTGCGGCGGTCTCACTCACTCTCTCTCTCTCTCTCTCGCTCTCTCTCTCTCTCTCTCTCTCTCTCTCTCTCTCTCTCTGTTTTTGGTTATGTGATTTATGAAAGATTTTTCAGGCAAATATATAGTCCCGCTCAGAAGTGCGGAGTACTTGGCCATAAGTACGTCGTACTTACTGAATTTTTATCATAATGTAATAATTTAGACTAAAATGAAAATGTAAAAATGGTCAATCCACATATAATCAAACTTCATAATATTCATTCATTGATTCTTACATCAAAACAATCCTTAACTTTCCAGCATTACAAGGTTTTGATACGTTTTATTCAAACCATAAAATTTACATTGAAAGAAAATAAAAAGAAATAAAATAAACTTAGGAGCATAATTTGCCACTCCTATCCATCGTTTAGCATTTTTTAGATTTCGAAGTAACCAGGTGACATGATATCACTCAGCTTGTAAAGTCCTGAGACTTTCCTTTCAGTTTTCTTTGTTTCATACCCTCTTTCAAATGCATTTCCAAATGGGTCCACAACTTTCACATTAACGTGCCACTTCCTATCTCCCTTAATCTTTGTGTTTCCTCCAGAATAGTTAGGTGTCCAGTCAGTGTGAGTCAATGATAAGGGTAAGGTACCAAGAAATCCAACCAACTTTTTCCAAACACAAACGTCACTAAAAGGATTTAGGTAATCTTGTTCTCCTAAAGCACGATCTAAAGCATCTTCAAAATCTAGATAACTAAGATGTTCTGGTCCAAAGAATGGCTTTCCATTCTCATCCCTTTTTGGAGAATACTCGTCCTCATCATCATCATCATCACTTTCGCTTTCCTCTTTCTTTTTCTTCATAGGTACTATTTTGTAGTGTCCTCTATACACACTTATCCTACTATTCCTCATCTCCATTATAGTTCCAAGAGTATACATGAAACTCCTTCTAACAACCAACGACATATCTTTTTTAATTGGTACATCAAAAAGCAAGAAATTGGCAAGCATGGTGTTTGTACCAATTTTGCATAGAATGTTAAGCAAACGCCCCATTTTTTAGCATCAGTATGGTCCAACAGCTTAACCTTATCAATCTTAGGTTTTGCCTTTCCCCTCTCCAAAAGTTCATAAACACGGTATGGCATCATGTTGATATTAGATCTGGTGTCAAATAAAGCATTGAAGTGAGTTTCCCTTCCAAACGAATAGGTAAAATAAAGCATCCAGGATCTTCTTTTTCTTTCAAAACTTTATGCTCTTTAACCACTTCCTTAGCCAATTCTTCCTCCTCATCATTGTTCACTTCACCATCGAGCTTAAGTCTATCCATAAGCACACTATCAAGCAACATCTTATGCTTGTCAAAATTTTTCAAGGTTTCAATAATCGGCCTTTTTTCATTAAGCAGTATCACTCTTTCCAATACATCCTTTTCAAACTCTTCCCTATTCAACTCTTCTTTTGTTTTTGCACGGTTCACGGTCGACGAAGGTCCTTCCTCGTCATAGGTCATTTTGTAGGTTTTTAGAGGTTTGTTTTTGTTTCTATTTCCTTTTCCCATTTTACATACATAGTTTGGGAAATCAACTGGATCGGGTATTCTTGGTGGAAGATCTTCAACCGAGAAATTAGCTAGCAAAACATCTAGCTCCTCATCCTTCGAATCAAACATAGGTGGTATGGGCCAAAGGGTGATTATTCCTAGTTGCAAGTTTACCACAGCCTTAGCAAGCCTAAGGAATGGCCTACCAAGAATGACACTAGGTTCAACATCATCTTCTTCCGGATTTACATAGAATTCAACCACAAATATTTCTCCTACCATATTTACTAACAACTTCTTATCAAGATTTTTATATCCATTCTCCAAAACAATGAATTTCAAGTTTCTTTGAATAAACAACTCTTGAGAAATCAGGTTCTTGTCAAGATCCAAATCAGTTACCCCATCAAAAGCATTTACACCTTCCACATAACAAAGTGTAATGTATCTATCCCAAGTACCATATTCTTTTTCCATCCTAAAGAAAGTGAAAGCTCTCACCTCCTCCTTCTTTCCACTATCAGTTGTATCCCAAGTATCTGCTCCATCCCAGTTTCCTTTACTTTTCAGTAGGTCCTTCTCAGACAAGGCATTTCCTTTGTCGAGACACATTCGTCCAATACTTGATTTTGGGTCCATTTCTATTGTATGACAACATAACATCAAATGAAACATTAGTATGTTAGTACAAATAAAACTCAGTGATATTTTGCACTCCAATAACATTAATAAAAATTCAGAAATCAAAAGAAGAATCGGTTTAATCATAACAAAGAAGATATTAGTCCTCTGTGATGAAACAGACATAAAAGTCCGGTGTACTTGAGAACAAGTGCGTTGTACTTCCCTTTTAGACTTAGAAGTTTTTCAAATTTGTCCAGGAAAGACTGTCGTACTTGAGAACAAGTACGTCATACTTCCCCTGTTTTCAGTTTCATGTTTAGTTTTTTCAAAAAGAATCAGCTTGTAGATCAAATTAACCCATTCACTTAGTTTTCCAATTATGTTTATCTTCTAAGTTGGTATAAATTCTAATTATAAAAATAATAGATTTTAGTAGATCAAGTTCATAATCTTTTTATAACTTTTTCATTTTTCATTTTCCTTAAAATGTTCCAGAAACACATTCAACCAAATAATCCACACAAGAATTAAGCATAAACACTTAAAAACAAAGACATGTCTAATTAACCAAATAAGCAAATATTTTTGTATTTTCGATTAATCATAACGTATAAACAAATGCATAAATCTAAACAGCAATAGCACATAAAAAGCAATTCTCATGTTCTCTGCATTGAATTTAAGCATTGGAAGGTTTTTGTGTTTGTTTGAAATTATATCAGAAAGCATTTTAGAATTTCCCAAAAAGTATGGCGGCTTTGGTTACAAAACCGGTGTAGTTTGAATTTTTCCAAAGAATACATCACACAACAACTCAAGTGTGGCGTACACACAGTCTCAGAAAACAATTTTTTGCTCAGTTTGCCTGAAAACTATACGGCTTTGATTGTAAAATGATCTCAAAACACTTATCTAACTTAATTTTATCAATTTCAATCCCCGGCAGTAGCGCCAAAAACTTTGATGTGTTAATAAAGCTTTAAATTTATAAGACTAGTTTTATCCGTTTATTTTGACTAACACATGGGTAAAGTATTACCGTCATTGTAATCTAGAAACAGGTAAGACCAGGTCGTCCCAAGGGATTGGTGAAAAGTTTAGTTAACAAGTGTTCAAAGAAATAGTCCAAAGATTTTCACTATCAATAGACTAGTAATTTGGTTGATTACAATTTGTAACAAGATTATATTTAAGGTATGTTTATTTATGCTGAGAAACATGAAAGTAAACACACATAAGGACTAGCTTGCAATCATGAAAAATGTATATAAGCAAGATATGACTGGTGATCACTCCAACATATAACTATTCAACATATTAAAAACTCATTTCAACCTATAATTCTTAACATGTCAAATGCAATAAGATAGGTTCATGACAGAAGTACAAATAAGTCAATTTCCTAATCAAGTTCGTTAGACATGAGATTAGGCATTAAACAAGATTATGTTTGGGTCGACAGATGTTTTGTTTGCCAATTTCTACAAGGCAAACACCAAGTTTCCATAGACAAACAACTTGAAATAATATCAAAGCAATAGAGCCTTTCATCCTATTTCTTTCACAGAGATACATCAAACAACTAGCAATGGTCCGAATATAATATCATCAATTGAATTTATCCATAGTATCAAAGCAAGCAATCGAATACATGTTTCACATACAACTACATCACCCAAATAAACATAAATCGACTACTCCATTATTTCAGTACAAAACTCATAACAATGAATAGAAATTTCATAATTTTCATAATACGAATTGTTCTAATAAGAATTATACGAATGGCTACAAGAGATTGATGACTTGTTTTTCACAAGGAAAACTCCACACGAATTCTACCTTTCCTAGACTTTGTCACATCACTTGGAACTCGAACACTTCACTTGGCAGCCTCGATATTGTGAACTTGGTGTAAGTTCACCAATATCTTCTTTTGTATAGTAACCTTATGATGATGATAAAAGTGCTCTTTTTTCCCTGACCTCTAGGGTCTATTTTATAGCTCCAAGACACGTATTCAACCTCCCAATGCCGATTAATGAAGGCAAAGGATCGGCCTCTCAATGAATGCAATCAATAATCTAGTCTTGTAACTGTCAGGTCAAGTGCATTGTACTTCATAGAAAGTACACCATACTTCGTATTGAATCAAATTCTTTTACCCGCCAAGCAAGTACGCCGCACACGGTCCTAAAACCGGCGTACTTGGGTCTTTAATTATGTCTTTTCAATCCAAGTCCTTCCTTCTAACGAATATTGTCGATTTTAATGGATTTTAAGCCATATCATGAACTTCTTCTCTTAATCATCCCTGCAACTAGATTAGTACCAATTCCACACAAATAACATAATAATCTATATAATTTAGTAGATAAATAGTATGTAATCGAGAGAAAAAATATGTATAATTAGATCGTTATCAATGTTCCGGTTTCAATGAAATAGAGCATATATCCAACCATGTCCGAAGCTTTTCACGAATGTGGAGCGCGACCAATGAAAGTCCGGTTTCTTATGGCAATGAACTTGAGGTTTCAAGATGCTGTTTTGGACTTGTACCGCATTGATTCTTTCGTTTTCACTATGATGGTAGATCCGGTATTTTTTTGAATTCTTTGGTTTTGATTGAGTCGGTTGAAAACATGATTCCTTGCTAAGATATATCAAGTACATCACCAATCTTTTTCAAGCTAAATGTGTAGTCGTGACCATACATATGGAAATTGAGAGTGAGCTCAGTTATGTCAAAATGATATCTTGCAAAGAACTCTTGAATATGTCGAGGATAAATAGTGGGTGGTAGAATTGAAAAGGAGAGACAACGAGCATCCGTGAAAGGCTGTCGAAGACCCGATACACGAATGTAGTCATTGTCACAGTGACGCCTCTCATGATAGTTTCGTTTCTCAAATGGTTCGTAAACTTTGATGTTTCATGCACAACAGACCTTTTTGGTGAATTCTTTGGTTTCTTTTCGATCACCCATTATTCCAAATACCCTTGTGATATTGAAGAAAGAAAAAGAATGGACTGATGATGGTGCCGGCGGTGGGGTAAGGGAGAATGAGAGAGGATTTTGATTTTGGTAAGTGTGTGTTATAAGTAAGGGTTAGGTAGGTAGAATGAAGTGGGGCCCAAGGGATCATGTGGACCAATGAGAGACATGTGTCATGGATTTTCTTTTTGGAAGAAATAAGATAAGATGAGGGAATATTTTTAATTTGTTCTCGTAGGACACGTAGCATAAGTTAACAAAGAACTAATCTTTGTTTGTTGGTTTAGAGATTTTAATTACAAATCATAATTTTAATATAAAATTTAAGTGAACTTCCGATAAGTAAAACTCAATTTAGAAACCAACCAATTAGAATAAACAATTTTATTCTCGATGCTCTATGATCCCGAGACCTAATCTAAGGTAGTTAAAAGTTTCTCGTTTTAAAGGTTTAGTTAAAATATCGGTGACATTTGGATGCGACCTTTTCCATGAGAATATTTCCCTTTTGAATGTTATCTCGTAGCATGTGGTGACGGATTTTGATGTGTTTTGTTCAAGAGTGATGGACGGGATTTTTACTTAGATCGATAGCACCTTTGTTGTCACATAATAAAAGAACATCTTGTATATGAATTTTGTAATCTTTAAGGACTTGCTTCATCTACAAAGCTTGTTGACAAGCCATTCCGGCCACAACATATTTGGCTTTGGTATTGGATATAGCTAGAGCCATTTGTTTCTTACAACACCATTATGTTAGACATTCTCGTACAAAGGTGCATACACCACTAGTGCTTTTTCTATCAATGTAATCATCGGCATGATCCGAGTCGGTGTAAATGCTTATTTCAATACTATAGGCTTTTGGGTACCAAAGACCTAGGTAAGGTGTACTCTTTATGTATCTAAATATCCGTACTATGACATTCATGTAAGATTCCTTGGGGTTGTCTTGGAATCGTGCACATAAAGATACACTAAACATGATGTCGGGTCTACTAGTTGTGAGATGTAGTAGACATCTTATCATACATTGATATTTAGAGCTATCAACCGAAATTCCTTCTTTATCTAAGGTAAGTTTTAGGTCGGTTGACATTGGCGTTTTGATGGACTTAGCATTCTCAAGATCAATTTCTTGAGAGACTCTCTCAAGTATTTTAATTCCGATATGAATATGCCATTATCACTTTATATAACTTGTAAGTTTAATATGGACTTAAGATCTCCTAAGACATCCATTTTAAACTTCTCATGCATGAATTTAATAAATTCATCATGCAATGTTTGACATGTGGAACCAACGACAGTGTCATCATCAAAAAGTTGAATAATGATTTGATGCTTGTCTTTTATCTTGAAGAATAACGACTTATTCTTCATGCCTCTTGCATATTCATTATCAACAAGAAATGATATTACACTATTTTGTCATGAATGATTATCTAGTGCAAGTCTGTGCAAGACTTTCTTTATTTTATAAACATGATTAGGTTTTTGAAAATCAATAAATACCGGTGGTTGTGTTACATAGCTCATTTTTGATTACTTGATTAAAAGCATTTTTGACATCCATTTGTTTTAGTTTGAACATTCCGCTACATACATATGCAAGTAACAAACGTAAAAACTCTATTTGTGTAACCGGGGAAAAAATGTTGTTAATGGGTCTTTCTACTTGATCCGAATCATTTATCACTAACCTAGCTTGATTTTAACTAATAGTTCCATTATTATTCAAGGTACTCTTAAAAGACCATTTTAATCCTAATACGGTGTGGCTACTAGGTAGTGGGACTAGTTCCCAAGTATTGTTGCATGTGAGTTGGTCTATTTCAAAATGCATTGCCATAATCCACTTTTCGTCACTAACGGCTTCCTCTAAACACTTAGGTTCTATAGTAGATATGAGTGCAAATGCATAGTTTTGAACTTGTGATATAAAAACATTTTCATCCAAATTTTCTATGTTATGTTCTCTTGTTTCAACTAGGTTAATTTGATTAAGATGTTGGTTTTGATCATAGTATTTGATGTGTGTCGAGAGTGCAAGTTTTAAATTTATAAACACGATCTACCAATTATTCAAACGAAACACATACGAGCAAGTATACTCGTCCATGTGTAGCAAGAAATGATTTGGTAAGTCGAGGTCATTCACAAGGATTTGTTTAGTTTCCATAACATGAGTTGAATATAACACGAGCTTAACATTAATTTTAAATAGCAAGCAAATGATGATGATGATGATGATGATGATGATGATGATGATGAAAATTCAATAGAATTAAACTACATTTGCCTAGACTAGTTTGAACAATCCACTTAGCATGATTATGACAATGGTTCTCATGGTTTATGATCAACAAATTAGATGTGTTCTAATTTGATTAATTGGTGTACTAGTCTTCTTGTTTGAAACACTTCAATCCTCGTCAAGATTTTAAGATGACAAAAACAATATTAAGTTTTGATCAAAAAAGACTAACACAATTCAATCACTTGATTCACGATAGTTTCACAAGTAATCGACAACTACACTTTTTAGTTTTCTTTGTTTAACCAAGTTACAATTTATTAGTTAACAATGCCTCTTTCGACCTATTACACCATCAATAAGCAATCTAACTTGATAAACTCTTTTATATATGAAAACTTTAAAACTACAATTCGATCTTAGTATTAGCTTGACATAGAATTAGAACTAATAAGTCATAATCAACAAATTATCATGCTACAAACATAACTGAAGAGTGTTAAAAAGGTTGTAATGATGATTACAAGAATTAGGAACAATTGTGTGATGAGTAACAATGATTCCTTGATGAGTACAATGAGAAATGATGAATGTAAGCTTCACTTCCTTCTTGCGTTTCCTTCTATGAGAGCCTTCTTGAGAGAATAATGATGATATGGTTATGAGATAGGTAGTATATGATATAAGATGATGTTGATTGGTGTCTTCTCTCAAACCAAGCATACTTATTAATAGAATGACTACTCCTTGGCCACCAAGCAAGTTTCGTGGGCACAAAGTGTCATTAAAATGTGGACTTAAAGTAAATGATGTGTAATGATCATCCACATGAAGGGTTATTCATTAAATATAGTCACTAAGAGTGCCAGGAGTGCAGCAACCCAAGGTTGAGGGTCTCAACCTGAGGTTCGGAGTTTCAGCCCAAGGTTTGGAATAAGGTTGGAATGGCAGTTTTGAACCTTGGGTGAAACTTAAGAATTAAGTGTAATTCCTTGAACCTTTGGTTGAAGAAGTAAGCCATAATTCAAAGTGAACATTGTATGTATTTTCACTTTAATTTCATGAACACTTGATCTTTTCTCCGAGCTCGGAAACCATTTTAACTTGATTCTTTATCTTCAATGGTCTTCCCGAGGTCTTTATTATGGGTAGAATCTTCCACTGTGCATAAACTCTTGATTTAACGAATTTTCTCCATCTTTCTCACTATTTCCTTGGACTTGGTTGTACCTGAACCTTAATATATCTATTGTATCTTTTAAGCATAAAATGCTCACAAACATAACCAAATACAATGCACAAACATACAAATAACGTGACTAAAATATATACGAAATGAGCGTTATCAGTATTCTTCTAGTTTATCTTCTGATGGTGAATGAGTGTTTTCACTAAAGATTACGTTGATTGTTTCTAGAATTTTTTAAGTCTCTTTATTAAAAACTTTATAAGCTCTTGATGTACGTGAATATTGATACGCGGGATTGCGCCCTTGCAACAGGTTTTACCTCTCAAGGGATCTTGAGAAGCTTGCAATCCTCGCCAGGCAGTGTACCTGATCTTCGTAGTATAATATAGTGACAAGTACCGGGGGATTGATCGTTCAACTCAGGAATAGTGTCGCTAGGATTAGAAAGCCTACTAAACTAGGTCTAGAGGTGAAGGATGATTCTTTTTGTATTTTTATATTTTATGAAAGCAATTAAAATCTCGGGTTTTGAAGGAGTGGGCGGAATTAGTTGCTAGTCAACTAACCCAAATAACTAAAGATGCAATCAAAATAAAATAAAAATAAATGAAAATAAACTAATGTGATTATGGGGTGGAAACAATAATAAGAAAAGATGTGTTTACTTAGATTTCATTACTCGCTAGATATCTTTTACCGGTTGATTAGCTTGTTACAATTGCATGGATGACGGGTTATATTCCTTAATACTAGTCGTAGGGCCGTGTACAATATTCCCTAACTCTATAAGCTCCTACTTCACTCCTATGTCGAGCCAACTAAAAGCTCCTAACATGGGATCACTAGAATTCACTTATGCATTAAGTACAACCAAAAATCGTAGTACACCTCCGATCATGTTTCTTAAGATGTTCAAGCAAGTTACCAATGGAAGTCTGCTAGTTTTCTTAAGCCTAACATCGAATACAATCATCTACAACAATTATAAACAAACCATCAACCAATAATCAACATCTAGGTTTCACTACATCTAAGCAAACACAATAAAAACCTAGCCTAACATGTTAAAAGAAAGACAAGCATAAGATAGAATCACACAACACATAGACATATCGTATGATTATTGGAAAACTTATCTTCAATTAAGCATGGATGGAACAAGGGTTGAAACCCTTATTTTTACAGAAAATTTGTCTAGGGTTTAAGCTCTCCAAAGTTCTCCTAATGTTCCATACACAATGAATGAAAAATTGGAAAAATATATATAAATAATACATCCTGACGGTGTCACGTTGTAGCTTCTGACGCCGTCAACTCGCCGCCAAATTAAGGGTCGTATTGCCTAGATCCACTCTTGATGCTGTCTTGTAGAAATTGAGCTCTGGGCCGTCACTTGCAAAATGACCCTGACGGCCTTGGTGATGCCGTCAGGTCAATTATACTTGAAATAGTTCTGGGCCGTCACATGTATTTTCCACTTCCACCTCTTTTGCCAAGCTTGACGCCGTCATGTGTGAGGTCTTGACGTCGTTAGGTACTGTTCCCAGCAAGGATTTTGAGACTTTTCCGTTTGCTTCACTTTTATGCTCCAAAAATGTTCAAAATGCTTCGTTTTCCAGATTTCTTCTCAAAAGTACCTAAAATGACAAAAGGAACGATTTAGGGCAGTAATTGATCAAATAATCACGAATTCGGGCTTAAATGACCCCTTAAAAGTGGTACACTTTTTGCCTTATCAAATACCCTTACACTTGAGATTTGCTTGTCCTCAAGCAAATGCGCTTTTATTCTAATCAAAATACAAGTTAGGGGTCATTTAACACTAATATAAAAGTATTTACAACAAATAATCGTTCCACTAAAAACCAAAAACAAGCACGGAGGTCATACACTAGCACCTCACAAATAGTGTTTAGATACTCACATCTCTCGGGTGTAATAAAGTAGATATCACAATATGGAAATGGAAAACATCTCTCACTACCTGTCATAGCAAATAGATTACCATAGGCTTGGGAAAGGATCAAACCTCCACCACTTGGCGTAAGCACTTAGGATAAACTATCAAAGAGGTCTTTTAAAGGGTTATAACGTTAGGTGTAGGGATATGGAAAACACGGTTTTGTTGGATAAAGGCAATATTTACTGGTGGCGAGTTAATCATCTTGGTTAATTACATGTACAATATGGCGTTGCTAAGCCAAGACTCGACTCGACTTAAGCTAATCAAATACTAATTAAAACATAAAATAAACATAGAATGAAACGGGATGGTAGTCCGTATGTTTTTTCTCTTTTTCTTTTTCTATTTTGTTTTTTCTTTTTCTTAACTTTTTTGATTTTTTTTTTTTTTTTTTTTTTTTGCATACACTCTTGCCCTACCATCCAATATAATACATCATAGGGAATTTTCATTCCCCTTACACTTGAATTTTTACATACTTTACAATAAACTACTCTAATGACTCGAATCAAGATAATCAAAATACTTGGAGTACTTTTTAAATATTAACGCACATATGGGGGTAATATATGATGTTATTCCCCATTACTCCATATTACTAGTACTTTACCCATGAGTCCCAATCGTCCCAAAACAATATGTACAAGATATGACTCGACTTAGAAACCATGTAATCAATTAGATAATTAACTAAGGGTTTAAACATGTAACAATAATGCACTAAAGATGAGTGCATACACGGAAGGCTAAGGCGATTTGGTTGCACATTTGGGTGGATTGTTAACTAATTCTTCCTTTAAGTAAAATGCTTAAAGTTAGAAATGAAAAGATAGGCTCGGAGGGGTGTACTAGGGGTTTCGTGTACTAAAAATGAGTACAACGCTAAGGTGTGGGAAAATTAATTGACTTCGCTAGTCAAGTAATATGACTTAAATGGTCAAGTAATTATGATACGGGTTTAAACACAAGGGTGATCCTAATGCCTCTTATCATGTAGTAAATCCTAACTACACGAATGTAGTCTCACTAGCGGTCTCGGGATGTATCACTAACGCAAGTTCTAGAATCTAAATACTACCAGTACACTCATAAGCACTAATAATGAATGCTTTTCCTATCAAATCTAAAGGCGAACCTCACATATTTGGGCATAAATTTTTTTAAGTGATACGGTTTTGTGCTAGTCATACAACTCCTATCCATGAGACGCTTGTTAAGGCTAAAGTTTCACTCCTAAATGTTGTAAAAAAAATTAAATTTGGCGCTAAAATTGCCCTAGCAAGTATTTCTCTTAGTTTTATTACACACCTACTATCAAACAAACAAACTCAAGCGTAATTGTATCCTATAAGGTATCATCATTTACCCTCCCCTTACACTTAGGATGAACATTGTCCCCAATGTTCAATTAAAGGATGTAAAAGTAAATAAGGTAAAAGAATGAAAACAAATACTCCCCTGATTCGTTCAGTGTGGATAGTGTGTCAACAAGGTTAGATCTTCCTCCAAGAAAATGAACATTGAAAGCTTCCCTTCAGAAATATAAATCATCTTCTTGTCATATATAACCTATTAAACCTGAGAAAACAATCAAGGCAAACCTCGCGTAAAATTGGCGGCAATCTATATATACTAAAAAATCCTAGAAAACAAATTAATATATAATGCTTGTGGAATGAATGTTTGCAGATTTCCTGGAGTTTATAAAACTAAAGAATCAACAAAAATTTTAAGACTCCGGTTTAAACAAAAATCGCAAAATTTTTCTGAATTTTAGTACCTGACGCTGTCAGGTTGTAACCCCTGACGCCGTTAGAATGTTCCTGGAAAAATCTTATGTTAAGCTTCCAGAAAATTTCTGGAAAAACTTATGCCTTATTTCCTGGAAAATCCTGTAAAACATCATTATGACTCGATACAAGCATTTGACTCTAACAAATACTAATATACATGCTCATTTAATATTGTAGTGGTTCATGTCCAATTTCGTTCTTATAAACAAATTTGGATTTCCCTTACACTTAGCTTTTGCAAAATACCTTTATATGTAATTAAGACGAAGTTAAAAACCAAATAAAGCATTTTCACAATTTACTTTGAAACATGATCTACCAACAATAAAAATAAGACACGCATACGGAAACAAATAAAATCAAACAAATAAAAATCAAAACAAATAAAAACACACAAAACATGGGTTGCCTCCCAAGAAGCGCTTTTCTTTATTAACGAGTCTTGTAGCTAGACTCAAGGTCATGGGCTACCGTGTGTCGCTTATGCTCACATATCCAAGTGTAAGCCATCTAATAGTTGCCTCATCTTTCTTATAGTTATCACTTAGCTCTAAACATCCGCGATAATACCTTTTATTCTTTTCATGAGGATATTTAAGCTCTTTCCTTTTATCATTCTCACTTAGTATATCAAGGGGTGGATACCTATTACATTTCTCAATAGAAAAATCCTTGAACCTAGGGTGTGCACGGGGCATTTAGTAAACAAAATCTTCATCCCCATCCGAGAATGTAATTAACCCTTCCATAAGTTTTTCATCAAGGTTGGTTAACCTTTTGAAGGGTTTTCCAAACACAACTTGGGTTAAGTTACTATCGATAAATTCTCCTAGATTCTTCATAACCATAAACTCAACCAGATAAACAAAGCTTCCTACAAACACATGCAATGTCACTACCCTAGCAACAATATTATCTCCTTTGTATTCTAACTCATCTACCATAATTTTATTGTATTCACTACGCGAGATTATGTTCATTGGTAAAGATGAGTTAAGATAGGCATCAAAGCTCCTAAATCCGATCTTACAAGGAAACTGCATATTAAATAAGCTGTCATTCTCAATCCTTGTTCTAGGGTCGACATACCTAAGAGGGTTCATCTCATCTTCCATCCTATCCTCATTAATTACATCACCATCATCTAGGTCCTCATCGGAGTCCGAATAGTAAAAAGGGCTAGCCCTATGGTCATTATCATGGTCAGACTCCTCCATCTCAGAATTACTGTCAAAGTGATGGTCAGGCGAGAGGTTAGGTGGGTTCTCATTTTCCACTAAAGGGATTGGGGCAGGTAGTTGGAAAATCCTATGACAAAAAACACGAACAACAGGAATCAAACGATCAATGTTATTGTTATCCATCGAGATAGTTTACGAACAAAGGAACAAAGAAATGAGATAGACTAAAGAAAACCTAAAAATAAAAATAAAAATCTTACTAGAAAGGAATCTAGCAAGTAGACCTAATAAAAAGAAATTCTAACCTAGACAATAACTATTCCCCGGGCTGCGGCGCCAAAAACTTGATACGCGGGATTGCGCCCTCGCAACAAGTTTTACCTCTCAAGGGATCTTGAGAAGCTTGCAATCCCCGCCAGGCAGTGTACCTGATCGTTGTAGTATAGTATAGTGACAAGTACCGGGGGATTGATCGTTCAACTCAGGATTAGTGTCGCTAGGATTAGAAAGCCTACTAAACTAGGTCTAGAGGTGAGGGATGATTCTTTTTGTATTTTTATATTTTATGAAAGCAATTAAAATCTCGGGTTTTGAAGGAGTGGGCAGAATTAGTTGCTAGTCAACTAACCCAAATAACTAAAGATGCAATCAAAATAAAATAAAAATAAATGAAAATAAACTAATGTGATTATATGGTGGAAACAATAATAAGAAAAGATGTGTTTACTTAGATTTCATTACTCCCTAGATATCTTTTACCGGTTGATTAGCTTGTTACAATTGCATGGATGACGGGTTATATTCCCTAATACTAGTCGTAGGGCCGTGTATAATATTCCCTAACTCTATAAGCTCCTACTTCACTCCTATGTCGAGCCGACTAAAAGCTCCTAACATGGGATCACTAGAATTCACTTATTCATTAAATACAACCAAAAATCGTAGTACACCTCCGATCATGTTTCTTAAGACGTTCAAGCAAGTTACCAATGGAAGTCTGCTAGTTTTCTTAAGCCTAACATCGAATAAAATCATCCACAACAATTATAAACAAACCATCAACCAATAATCAACATCTAGGTTTCACTACATCTAAGCAAACACAATAAAAACCTAGCCTAACATGTTAAAAGAAAGACAAGCATAAGATAGAATCACACTACACATAGACATATCGTATGATTATTGGAATACTTATCTTCAATTAAGCATGGATGGAACAAGGGTTGAAACACTTATTTTTACAAAAAAATCATCTAGGGTTTAAGCTCTCCAAAGTTCTCCTAATGTTCCACACACAATGAATGAAAAATTGGAAAAATATATATCGATAATACATCCTGACGGCGTCACGTTGTAGCTTCTGACACCGTCAACTCGCCGCCAAATTAAGGGTCGTATTGCCGAGATCCAGTCTTGACGCTGTCATGTAGAAATTGAGCTCTGGGCCGTCACTTGCAAAATGACCCTGACGGCCTTGGTGACGCCGTCAGGTCAATTATACTTGAAATAGTTCTGGGCCGTCACGTGTATTTTCCACTTCCACCTCTTTTTCCAAGCTTGACTCTGTCATGTGTGAGGTCTTGACGTCGTCAGGTACTGTTCCCAGCAAGGATTTTGAGACTTTGCCATTTTCTTCACTTTTATGCTCCAAAAACGTCCAAAATGCTTCCTTTTTCAAATTTCTTCTCAAAAGTACCTAAAATGATAAAAGGAACGATTTAGGGAAGTAATTGATCAAATAATCACGAATTCGGGCTTAAATGACCCCTTAAAAGCGGTACACTTTTCGCCTTATCAAACATCCCAAAAAGATTCCATTGTAAGTTTTAGATATTAAGCATCTACAACAAAAAATATTAAAGTATCCTAAACTTGGCTTTTTGCCCCTAAGAATCTCATAAGGTGTTTTATTAATAGTCCTAGTTATTGATGTTCTATTTAGAATGAAGGATGCGGTTTCTATAGCATGACACCAAAACTTTTGTGAGATAGATTTTTCGTCAGGCATTATACAACACCTTTCTTGCAAAGATCAAATCTTCTTTTCAACAACCCCATTAGTTTGAGGAGAGCAAGAGGATCGGAAATTATGTAAGATCCCATATTTATCACAAAATTCCCCGAATTGCACAATTTTATGAAAATTGCCACTATGGCTTGTTTGAATTGATGCAATGCAACAACCATGTCGGTTTTGTAGATGTTTTCCTAAGATTTTGAATTTTTCAACTTCATTTTTAGATTTTAGAAATTGTATCCATGTATACCTTGAATAATCATCAACAACAACCAAAGTATAGAAGTTACCTTTGTAGCTTTGAGTGGTTAATGGACCAAATAATCCTATATGAAGTAGTTCTAAGACTCTTTTACTTGAAATATTATTTTTCAGTTTTTGACTTGCATGGACTTGATTTCCTAATTTACATGCATTGTAAGAATGATTTGCAAAGTTAAGCTTAGGTAAGTTTCTAACTAGTTCTTTAGAAACTAACTTATGAATTACATTCATGTTAGCGTGCCCTAATTTTCTATGCCAAAGAATTGAATTATCTATGATGGATGCAAGACATGTTTCATGTTTGGAGAAGTCTCCCATATTGCACTTATGAGCAGGCTTAATCATTACACTATCACATGCATTCACAATACTACATTTATCAAGATCAAGAATTAATTTCATAGAGTTAGACATAGAGTTACCTCTACCGATGCTATTGTAATGTCTTTAGTCCTTTTCCATGTATGACTTAATTGCTTTGCTACTACCGGTGAGGTGGGAATTTTTATCATTAACGGCAATCCATACATTTGGCTGAGACTTATATTCTTGACATCCCTATAAAACAAACATGAAAATCAAACTATTGGTCCCCATTGTCTTCTGGGTCCATTGAGGTTAGCATAAACCACTTCCATGTTATACATTCTTGGGTCTTTGAGTAAGTTACAAAGTATCTTAAGTCCGAATCCCAAAACTTAAAGTTGGTACTTGAATACCATAAGAATTCGACACATGTGTTTGAGAAATTATAGGTTTAGAATGAAGACAAGATAAATCATCATTTTTATTACCGAGCCTGGCTCGCTACTGGCGTGTCAGCATGTCAACCAGCGCGTCCGGTCATGAAGTTCCGGTTTCTTATTTTGATTTTCTTTAGTGAAAACTTTTGGTTTCTCTAAACTTTTGGAAGTAATTTTTACTATTTTTAAACATCCAAGATCTTCCTTATCTTGGGGCAAAGACTCATTTTCTAAAGTGATGCATTTTTTCTTAAATTTTGAAAAACTCATAACTTCATCTTAAAGTTTAGATACATCATTATTCAAAGAGTCAACCACATGTGTAAGTTCTTCACAACTTAAGCATGGTTCAACCACCTCTTTGGTTTTGATGTTCTTAATTTCAAGCTCAAGCTCCTTTGCTCTACTAGAGAGTTTGTTGGGTTCTTGTTGTAAAATACGTTTCTCTCTAAGTAAAGTTTTTATCTCTTTAATCCAATCATTATTTATTTCTATGAGTTCAAAATTATCATTTTGTAAGTCATTAGCATTTAATGTTTTATTTGAACTAAAGGGTTTTAGATGTACATCTTGAGATTCAAACGCCATAAGACATGATTCATTTCTTTCTTCATTATCATCATCATTGCTATAGCTCTAAGTATCTTCAAAATGAATCTTTGGATTCTTCTTACGTAGGTCTTCATAATCAATCATATTCTCCCCAAAGAGCATTAGGTTCTCTTGAGCCATGGATCTAATACTCTACTTTTCTAAAAGTTGACTTAAGGATTTCAAATCTTTTGGAAAAGAAGTTTTCACTTTAAAACGCCTTTAAGGGTGGTTTTAACACTTGAGTATCCCACTCTGATACCAGTTGTTGAACCGTAGAGGGGGTGAATACGGTCTCTTAGGCTTTTTGAGTGTTTAAAAACTTTAGGCCAGAAAGAGTACCAAGTGGTTTATACAACAACAACCACAATTACAATCACAACCAAAGTATATAAAGCAATTAAAGAGACACCACGATATATACTGGTTCGGGATGGGGGTTTATACCATCTGTACATCCAGTTGCAAATCCACAACACTATAATATTCACTAAGTATAATCCTTTCGGTGGACTACAAACCGTTACAACTTCACTCCACAGATATGCACAAAGATCGGTGCTCACTAAGAAGAGCTACTCCATAACGGTATTCCGCCCTCGAAAACCACCCTCAAGGACTCGTGATGATCTAACCACAAAGACTACTAAGACCACAAAGACTTCTCACTGAAAGTATCAAACCCCAACTAGATCCCCAATGATCTAGGCTTAGTCACCCCGACACAAGACTTCCCTTACAACCAAATCGAATTAATAAATGTTTTATTGTTCAGACGAGCCCTAGCCTAACCTAGAGACTCGATTCTAGTAGAAAGGGTATAGAGAAGAAGACCCTCGATACAATCACAAGAGTAGATTAGGTTCTTGTGATTCTTCCCTTGCAAGGAGATGTGTTCTTTCAAAGATGTTATGTGAAAGATTAAGAACACAAGATAGAATTAGAGGATTAAAAGAAAAGAAATTAGAGAGAAATAATAATGGAAAGGGGGAGGAATAAAAGAGGCAATGGGAGTATTCATAGGCAAAAATCACAAGTGGTAAAATATTTACCGAGGCTGGGGCGCTGCTGGCGTGTCGGAGCGCCAGCGACGCGCCAGAACCTCTGAAACATTTCTTGAGATTTTTGTCTTTTAAATACCCAACCTTGCTAAACCCCCCAATTGTATTTCACACATTTAGACCTTTACATTATTCATCCTTAAGGTCTACTAACTCAAATAGCCATTTTGTAAAAATGTTTTGTGAAGTGTTTAAGTGAAAACAGTTATCAAAGAGAGAAGGATAGAAGGGATAATTAGATTAGGTACGTAGTTTGGGTATTCCATACATGGCATAGAAAAGAGAGAAAGAATATGCCATGGTATATTCCTTTGCTTGGAAATGAAGTGTGTATGTTAAAGATAGAAAGAGTGAAGATATGAATTTGAAATTCCAATGTGTGAGAGGGAAGTGAGAGAGTGAGGTTGGGTTAAGAACAAACCATGGTTAAGTGAGAAGAGAATATCCAAAGGAATATACTATGCTTGGAGAAAAAGGGGAGATGAAGGGTTGAGATGAGTTTGGGTGAGTTGGAGGTGATGTAATGGAAGTGAGCCTAAGTTTGAAATTCAAATTTAAATTTGATTGTTGGAGTGTGAGTAAGAAGAGGAGAATTCCCCATGTGGTGAATTGAAGGTGTAAGTTAGATAGGATGTGATGGGGAGCCTAAGGTGAGATTCAAATTTGAATTGCCCATGTGATGAAATGAGTTGGTTAGTGTATGAGGGAAGGTGTTAGTGCAAACATTACGATATTTAATATATACAGTATCTTCATGTTTTAATGATGACAAACACGTAACTTGTAATACATAACGTAAAGTGAACAAGTTACTCGTCACACATCGACGTCTCTCAACATCACTTCACGTATGAACAAACACCTTACCAACTTTGTTAAGTAATCAAAGAAAAACCTTTTGTCCTTAATCCCTACATTTTATAAATATCACAAAAACATTTTTACAAAAATAAACTAGACAAATTATTTTTGTATTTATAAAGAAATGTATTAATAAGAAAAATATATTTGAAATTTGAATTTCAAAATGTCCAAACGGCCTTATTTCCCGCCCAAATCAGATAAAATTTCACCATGTAACATTTCACCACAAAAGGACAAAAACTGTCGGGAAGGTCCCTTAAATAGGTGGCAGTCCCTTATTGATAAAGGACCGTCAAATGTTTAAGGGACCGTCCCATGCTCCTCGAGCAGACTATAAATACAGACTCATTTTCATCAGAAAAACTAATCCTCCACACACAAAAACTTTCTGTTTTATTTTTCTTTCTTCTTTGCTCACTATAACATGTTGGTATATGTTTATAAGTGATTCCCTCTTACGCAAAGTGCAAAAGAAGAACTCTCGACGTAGATGAAGATTCGAGATGTTAAAGTGTGTTCCTCTTCCGCAAAGTTCAAGAGAAGAACTCTCGACGTAGATGAAGATTCAAGATGTTATAGGTGTCCACACATAAACGTAACAAGTGTTACGGTTATAGGTCTTGTAAATATTGTAAATATTTCCGACTTGTGTGTGAGTCGAGGATGGAGTTGTTTGATTAGACTTGGACGAAGATGAAGATCCAAGAGGTGTTATAACTAGAATAGGTCTTGTAATTGTTGTATGGTGTGTGGTGTCCTAGTGTGTAGGTTAGGACTTAGTGTGTCTTGTGTGAAGGCTTGGATCAGGAAAGGATCCAAGTGTGTCTTGTATGAAGGCTTGGATTGGGTGAAGATCCAAGTGTATCTTAGTGTGAAGGCTTGAATCGGGTGAAGATTCAAGTGAACGGGAGTGCTCGTTCGTGTGAAGGCTTTGATCGTGTGTCGATCTAAGTGGGACAAGAGTGCTTGTTCGTGTGGCCACGTGGGCTTTGGTAGATTGGTTCTAGCTAGAATTAGACCTCGACATTCCGCTTAGTGTCGTTAAACTTGGTGTAAGCTTGTGTACGGTTTGTTCCGCCATATTGGAGAGTGTTGATTAGTGAAGTAACTCTCGAGTGTGGTACTCGGGGAGTGGAGTAGGACGAAGAGGTGCTTTGTGCCGAACCACTATAAATCATCGTGTCCGATTTGCGTTTTCTCTTCTTATCTCCTTACTTTCTATACTTGCATTGCATTTAGGTTTGTGTGGCTAGTTGTGTATATGCTTGTGATATAAACTAGTTAACTTTGAAACGCAAAACACAAGAAAACTTAATCATACGAAATAATCTGCCCACTGGCGGCGGTCCTTTATACAGGGACGGTCCCCAAACATTTAAAGGACCGTCTGTGTATATAAAGGACCGTCCACAGTGTATCTGAAACAAGCTAAATACTTTTGAATCTCGTGTGTTGCTTATGTTTATGTGATTGCTTGTGTACTAGCAATTGAGTGATATATATTTGTTATGAGTGACATAACTACTATTCATATTTAGTCACACTTGATCGGGATTTTGATACGAAACATTTTAAGTTTTAAAGAGGAACGTATTCACCCCCCTCTACAATTCTACAATTGGTATCAGAGCCTCGTCGCTCTAGTTTTCAAAACAAATGGTTTTTAAAATAGAGTACGGTCCACGTATCAAATTTCTCATTAAGAGTAATTAAAATATGAAAAGTATTTAGTTGCTAAACTTGTGCTTTGTTTTTTAATTCATACTAGTTTTGTTAGTTAAATGCACTTCGTATACTAGCTTGAAGGAAATGAATTTTTACACGAAAAATGCGTTTTTGCTTACTGGGGTGGTCCTTTATCTCTGGGTGGTCCTTTATCACTAAGGGACCGTCAGGTATTTAAGGGACCTCAACCAGAATAGTGTCAAACTTTGAAAATTCATATAAAATCAACCGTAAGTCCGTAGGAGTCGTGCAACCTGCTATATTAAAGGTAATTGAATGTACTTTCATTTAAAAATAATTGTAAAGATTGATTCCAAACTTAATTAAATCGTAAATGCAAAATACTACATTGTAATCAAAACCGTATGTCACATTTTAACATAAAACTTGCATTTTACTCTTACATTCGATTCGGACACTTGTAGTAGATGAATCTTTGAAAAATTGAGTCTTCATCCTTTCAAAATGTCAATCTTAACTAATCTTTTAAATGGGGAGGAACCGATTTTAGTTTAAAACAAAATCAATCTATGTATACATTGTTGTATCTAGCATACAAAATGATTACGAATATCTTTGTGTGTGTTATGCTAAATGATTATGTGTTTTTGATTGCTTGATTATATTAAAATGTTTTAATAAATCACTTAGATGAATAGACTAAGTTGATTAATCATGTTTGTCAAAAACAATTGTCTTACACAATCATCTCTCCAAAGGTTCAAGTGTTAAAATATGACACCTTAAAATATTTAACACTTCTTCAACATGAGTTCTAAAACATTACATACACTTATCTTGGTTGGTCATAGGTTGTCTAATCAAGAGAAAGATTTATAATAATACATTAGTATTTAAGTAAAAGAAAATGCATTTTTGAACCTTGCATATAATTGAACACACACTAATTGTTTCAAACATGTAGTCATAAAATATTTTTTCTTAAGTTGTGTATTGTATAAAAATGGTTAGTATAATTATTTTTATACTTATGAAATGTCTAAAACTACGCATATTATACGTAATAATAAATTGTTTTTGCACACAAAAATAAATGACAACCTTTAATAATTAAGTTAACATGTCATTATTATTAACCTCACACATACAAAAAGTATTAAATTTGATGGAGCACATTTCATAAATATTTACTTATTTTCTTTATTAAAAAGAGTTGTTGTTAGGGTTAAGAAAGATTTGAACTTATATCCATTCATTAATCAAATTATGATTGATATAATTATCGAATCTAATTGATAAAATTTTGAGTGTGGACATGAAATTGGAGTCATTATTTGTCTAGCTTTAAGATATAACATAACATATAATCTTGAACCTACATACTCAGTCACACTCGATTGGTATGAAAATAATGGCGTCCTTATCAAGGCTCACACTTGTGCTGATGATGTCATATTGAGTCTTCTTGTCCAAAGGTTGTGTTCCAAATATTAAATTAATATGTTTAAAAGATGCTTAAAATACACAACGAAGTAGGATTGACAACTTGTATGTTTCATCCGAAACATTCAAGCAATTTACAATGCAACGCAATTTGTAAATGTGTCATTTTCAAAAACCCAAACACGAGCAAACAAACAACATATGTAGACTTTGCTCGTAAACGAGTCAAGACTCAAAATCACATTTCAAGTAAAAATGTCACACATAATACATCATTAATCTCCAACAAGATAGCATGTATTTCTAAAGGATAATTTATATCCTATGCATTCCACTTCCTTTGTAACATGAATGGTTATTTTACAAGATAACTTGTTTGAAAAATGTAGGATATTAAATTTTGGAAGAAACATAATACAACGTGTGTCATTGCATAAACAAGTAAAATTCGTTAATCACATAATAACAAAAATACTTGTTGTCATAAGGAACTCATAAGAGTGAAAAGTTTATCCTTTTAAATAAGCATATTTGTCAAAAGATACAATATGTTTTCTCTCAATAATACTGCATAAAACATTACAAGATACATTAAGGTAAGTAACCTTAATTAGTCTCTCTTTCTCAAGATTTACTATGCAGTATTCTTGAAGCCAAAACATGTTAAAACAAGAACTCAACAAACAAAGATGTGATCATGTAATGCACCATCTAAACCAAACAAACTATAAATCTCAAACACATGATTTAAATACCGCACCTGCCTTTGTTAGGATGTTGTGTAAGACATGTCGTTTTCATTAACCGGCTTTTAAAAAATATTGTTAGTTGAGTTATATTAGGATATGTTCTAGCGGAATCGGCCAATATCATCTTTAGAAAACCTCGATGGGAAAGTATAGGAATTCCAATTTTTCTAATATGAGAATTGCTACTGGAGAACCTATTGCACTAGAAATTCAATTTAACCTAACGGTTGAATTACTTCCGGGAGAGAAGTTGGGTTTGTGGTAAACCCGTAAAAATAGTCGTGTTTAGCCTTAATTGAGCACCCATAGTAATAGTCTCATATCCATTCTCTAACATGAAAAATTAACATTCCTACATTTAACTAAAGACATTTTACATGGATGATATTTGGCTCCCGTTAGGAGTGCACTTTAAACAAGTAGTAATTAGGATTCTTCTTGACAAACCTAGATTACTTGCATGTATGTGTTTAATATGTGTAAACTACATCTTGCACTTGTATAATATGTCTTCATGCCTCCTTAAATGCTCAATGCCTACTTGCTTAATTATAGAATGCATGTTCATTAGAAAGATCTTGCTTTGAATTAGCTTTTCTAATGTCATATTCTTGATATATGTCCATGATACATGCTCTTACGTGCTAAATGTCAACATGTTTTACTTAATGCTTGTCTTCATAGTAATCATGTTTTGTATGCATCCCTTTACATGACTTACATGTTATTTATGCACCTAAACTTTGTTGGACTAGGTATGCCTTTCATGATACCTCTTAGATGTCATATAGTCTTACATGCCAATATCCTTGATTACTATGTGATGCATGATTAAATGGCTTACATGCTTTAATCTTTGATTACTTTGAAACTAGGGTTATTTCTCCTTACACTAGCTCATAATCTTCCTTTAGGGTGTCTAGTGTCACAATCCCGCCTTATTACCTAAACCATTACTTAATCATTTGATTACTCCTATCCTTTAATCTGGGAAAAACAGAAAACTGGAGAGACTCTGCACCTCACTGACGGTGGTCCCTTATTGCATTGGCAGTCCCTTATCTTTTAAAGGACCGTCCAATAATTTAAAGGACCGTCCCCAGTAAAGGGTGTCACGAACTGGTTCACTGTTTTTCCTCTTCTGCAATACTTTGAACCATCCTACACCATGCCTTGTCAAAAACTCACAAAGAGACATCTTCCTCACCCTTTTCCTTCGTTACTCCACAACCACAAAATGAGTCTCCACCACCAAAAGTGTCACCACCACCTCTTACCTAAGAAATTCCTTCCTTGAACATTGCTCTTTAGCTCTCATCAATTTTCACCAATAACTCCACCTTGTCATCTTCACAAGAAGATTCAACCATGTAACCATCCCCTACACTCTACTAAATGTGTCATCACAACTACAACTTAATCCATGAAGATCAAACCATCTTTCATTATACATAAACCTATGTTCACCCTTGTGTCGCTCTTTGATTCAAAGGGAAGCGGTCATATCCATACACTCATGAACATATTTGTCTATGTCATCAATAGTCAAGTGAATTTCATTATGAAATGCGTCTTTTCCACTTTCTAGCAAGTGAAAAACACAAAGAAGATATCCAAGCTTCAAGTGTTGTCGAGTCATCACCACCTCATTTCACATATCCACTTTCGGTCGTCAACCAACAAAACACCTTAAAATTCCATGATTCCCAATCATCCATTAATGATTACTCAAATTCACAAAATGTCTCCTCACCTCAATCCTCAAGAACATTCATTGTCACCAACATACGCACCTCCAATAACAAATCCAAATCTCTTACATCTTCATCTACCCAACAAAACTAGGATAACTTGTATTCCGTCGATCTCTTCGACGATTCCCTATTAAGGATGATAATATTCCGTCGATTTCTTTCCTCTCTCCAACATCGACGATGCCTTTTTTAAGGATGCTTGTATTCCGTTGAATTCTTCCCTCACTCATTGTAAGTGCAAACGTTCATTTCATTATCTCCTAACACATACATCTTTTCTCATTCTCTTCAACATAAACCTTAATTTAACCACCAACTTCAAATATGAAGTCTCGTGTCTTCCTTCTCATCTTCACACCATCCTTGCCAAACTTTAGCTCAAACATACTCTCCTCATTTCGGTCCATCCTTTCCCACTTCTCCACTATTAGAGAGTCATCTTCATCCCTATCTAGGAGCATATCATCCTCATCCCATATCACCTAGACACAAGACACTTATCTTGGAAGAAGTTAGATAATGGAGTTTTAATCAACAATTATATATGTTTAGTTTCAATCCCTTTCATGCCATGCTTTAAGAATAATCATAATTGAGTCATGCATGTATTAATCCTTAATAATTTCATCCTATATATATCATCATTATTATATATGTGCACTTGTCTACTAACTTTGTTTTATAGCATTACTTCATTGCTCGATTCTTTGGTAGCCAAAACTAGTTTTGAGCATACACCAAGGGGAGCATTTTCAAGTGTCAAACTAGGGATGCAATGAGCTAGGGCGAGCTCGAAAGTAGTTGGGTACATGGTTTGGTGTTCGTTAAACCATGGCGGTAGGAGCAAGGCTTCACTAGGTTGATGCACGCTCAATTCTATAAATAATGGGGTCGAGATAGTCTAATAGATTTGGGGATCATCTCTCATTTTATATGCTCAAGGTTGTCCTCTCAAGTTCATGCCGATCTTCTTTCTACCTCAACATTGGCGTCACCTTTTTGCTTCGACGAAAGGGGGAGAGAGGGAGTGTAAACTAATAACTTCTACACTTTACTATGAGTTACGGTTTACATATTTTTCATCATCAAAAAGGGGGAGATTGTTAGTGCAAATGTTACGACGTTTAATCTATAAAGTATCTTCATGTTTTAATGATGACAAACACGTAACTTGTAATACATAACGTAAAGTGCACAAGTTACTCGTTCACACATCAACGTCTCTCGACATCACTTCAGGTATGAACAAACACCTTACCAACTTTGTTAAGTGATCAAATAAAAACCTTTTGTCCTTAATCCCTACATTTTATAAATGTCACAAAAACATTTTTACACAAATAAACTAAACAAATTATTTTTGTATTTATAAAGAAATGTATTTACAAAAACTTTTGAATCTCGTGTGTTGCTTATCTTTATGTGTTTGCTTGTGTACTAGCAATTGAGTGATATATATTTGTTATGAGTGAGATAACTACTATTCATATTTAGTCACACTTGATCGGGAATTTGATATGAAACATTTTAAGTTTTAAAGAGGAACGTATTCAACCCCCCCCCCTCTACGTTTCTACAGAAGGAATGGGTTGTGAAGGAATTATGTGTGTTTTGAATTTTAAACTGAGGATAAGAGTGTATGAGGGAGTAAGTTGGAATGAGGTGATGTTGAAGTGATGGAGTAGTAGGAGGTGGCTTATGGTGAAGGTTTATTTTTATTTGAAATGAAGGGTTGGATGAAGATGATAATAAGGTGGTGAAATCTTAGTGGTTAGATTGGAATGTAGAGAAGTGAATGTTTGGAAGATTTGGTGTGGGAATGTAGGGGACAAGAAGTATAAGCAAGTACAAGGAATATTAGGTAATGTTGGGGATAAGATTTGGGAGGAATTTGAAATGGTTGGAGGATTGGTTTTGTGTAGTGATTGATCAAAGGAGTGATTATAGCTTAATTTTTTGTCATTAAGGAAGAAAATAATTTTCAAAGATGATTATGGGTTGAGAAAATCAAAGGTTACTTATAGTTTCATGTAACTCAACATCTAGAATTCATAATCTCATAATTCATAAACTTCTACGACTCGATGTGATCAATAATCATCTTGATGTAAACAAGCTAAGTACTCTGCATCATTGTAAAGCTTATCCCATGACAAAAAAGGATGAGTTTACGCAAAGGGACCTTTGACTTAGTTTGACCAATAAGGGAGTAAACCTGTTACATGATTAGAGAAGACGTAAACACGGATTATGGTCATATGAATACTTTCACTTGATGTCACATGAAATATATAAGTTCCCTAGGTTTAGAAAAGCCTTGGCTTGAGGCGTTTATCAAAATACTTGAGTTTGCATTTTGCCAAAAACGGGAGGTTCTAAATTTAGATCCCTCTAATTCTAAAACTCGTTTCGAGTGTTCCCAGTGAAGCACATAACATATTCATACCTGTATTGAAAGATCCACATTTTTTGGGTAAGGGGAAAGCCGACTTTCAAATTTCGTCCCGAAGCTTAATAGAAGGCTGGCGCGTCAGAGCGCTGGCAGCACTCCAGGCCCAGTTATTTGGTCGGGGGAAATTTGGCTAACATTTGTGATTTTATGTGTTTTGAAGGTTTAATTTTCATCATTAAAACATAAGGAGATCTAACTAATGTTGTCCCAACATACCTGCTGCATAGTGGTTAAGTAATGTTGAGGGCATTTCAGTAATAAATCTTTGAATCGTTCATTAGGCTCTTGCTTGAAGTTATTGTTAGCCTCCATCTTCTTAGCAATATGAGCAGGCGGGCAATACTTCTTCAAAAAATTCTACTTCTAGTCTTCCCACTCGGTAATTGAACTAGCGGGTTCATTCTTTAACCACCTATTAGCAGCTCCTATAAGTGAAATAGGGAGAACACGAAACATTAGTTGGTCAAAGTCACATCCTTATTTGTGAACAAATCTGCTATCTCAAGGATCCTTTCCACATGCTCATTAGCATCTTCTTGTTCCGATCCACTGAAGGTGTTTTCACGCAACTCCTTGAGAAATTGACGTTTCAATTCAAACTTGGCCTCTTTATCAAACTTAGGCCTAGCAACACCAGATCCATAGTCTTTTTAGGTCTTACACTGGAAAAAAAAGTTGTATTGGTCACGCCAAAATTGTGTGACGATATGCATATAGTCACACACGTTATTTTCGTTGTGTGTCACTGAAGGTCCCGCCACCGTAGGTGGCATATGGTCACATTGTTGAGTTCTTGGTCTTTTCCATCGAAAAAGAGTGACCAAAACCCCGAATATGTGTGACAAATTAGGCACAAGTTTTGTTGGATTAGTCATTATCAGTGACCGTAAACACCTTATAGTCACACGAATGTTTTTTTAGAGTAACTATTGTTCATCCTTTGGCCACATAAATATATAATTTATGTGACATTTGAGATGATTCTTTCTAGTAAATGTGTATTTTGTGTGACTATTTCCCGTCCTGTGGCCACATGAATATACAATAAATATGACGTTTGTGATGATTTAGTCACACAATGGGTGTTGTTTTTTTGGATTTACTCACATACAATTTAACACAAAGTGGCCTAAAGTGTTAATAAGTGTGACCATATGCTGTTTAAAGTGAAGAAATGTGTATTTTGTGTGACTATTGATCATCCAATGGCCACATGAAGTTTATGTTTGCGTGGCCTTTTGTAATATTTAGTCACACAAAGCAGGTTTGTTTTGGGTATTTAGTCACATACCATTAAGCAAACAGTGGCCAAAAGTGTTAATAAGTGTGACAATATGCTGTTTAAAGTGAATAAATGTGTATTTTGTGTGACTATTGATCATCCAATGGCCACATGAAGTTTATGTTTGCGTGGCCTTACGTAATATTTAGTCACATAAAGCATTTTTCTTTTGGGTATTTAGTTACATATAATTAAGCAAATAGTGGCCAAAAGCGTTAATAAGTGTGACCATATGCTGTTTAAAATGAAGAAATGTGTATTTTGTGTGACTATTGATCATCCAATGGCCACATGAAGTTTATGTTTGTGTGGCCTTTTGTAATATTTAGTCACACAAAGCATGTTTCTTTTGGGTATTTAGTCACATACAATTAAGCAAACAGTGGCCAAAATCGTTAATAAGTGTGACCATATGCTGTTTAAATCGAAGAAATGTGTATTTTGTGTGACTATTGATCATCCAATGGCCACATGAAGTTTATGTTTGCGTGGCCTTTTGTAATATTTAGTCACACAAAGCATGTTTCTTTTGGGTATTTAGTCACATACAATTAAGCAAACAGTGGCCAAAATCGTTAATAAGTGTGACCATATGCTGTTTAAAATGAAGAAATGTGTATTTTGTGTGACTATTGATCATCCAATGGCCACATGAAGTTTATGTTTGCGTGGCCTTTTGTAATATTTAGTCACACAAAGCATGTTTCTTTTGGGTATTTAGTCACATACAATTAAGCAAACAGTGGCCAAAATCGTTAATAAGTGTGACCATATGCTGTTTAAAATGAAGAAATGTGTATTTTGTGTGACTATTGATCATCCAATGGCCACATGAATTTTATGTGTGTGTGGTCTTTTGTAATATTTAGTCACACAACGCGTGTTTTTTTTGGGTATTTAGTCACATACAATTAAGCAAACAGTGGCCAAAAGTGTTAATAAGTGTGACCATATGATGTTTAAAGTGCAGACATGTGTGTTTTGTGTGACTAATGTTCATCCAATGGTCACATGAATTTTTAATTTGTGTGGCATTTTGTAATATTTAGTCACACATCGAATTAAAGAAAGAGTGACGAATGATTTTAGTATTGCTAGTACTAAGTTAGTACTGCTGGATCAGAGTTACTACTGCTAGTATATAAGTTACTACTGCTAGTATATAAATAAAACATAATTAAAAACAAAAAGCAATTTCAAATTCAATAAAACTCGAATTTATATAAATGAACAAAATATTTATACAATTTTAATGTCGCATATAATAAAATTCTCAACTACTAAAAGTTAAAACCTTTTGAATCTTCCCCGGGCCTGCCTTAGCTTGCTTTTGCACTTTTGCACTAGAGATACAATTTTTGCGCTTCGGTTGTAATTTTGGTCCAGGAATGTTTTCACTAACCTTTGGTTTCGTAGTTGGTGGTGTAACCTGTAGTAAACAAAAGACGCTTGTATCAAACATTTAATTTAATATGAAGAATTATATATATGTAGGTTGAAAAAACACATGTATGTACCTCCTCATGAGCAAGAATAACTTGACCCTTTGGCCATGCAAAGAAACAACCTACGCCTTCCCTAACTGTTTTTAACCCATTATTCCCTACGTCTGGTATGCATGCTGCATCCACTAACGATTTATCAATTGAGACTCTGTAGCAATCATTTGGGAGTGGTTGGTTATGCAGCATTTGTTTTCCTTGAATCTTGTGTATGCGACCCAAAGCAACAATATTTGCTTTCTTTATGTACCACAGTTTGCAATTGATTGTCTAAAAAAAGAATTTTTGCATATATGTATATATCAGAAATTATTTAAACAAAATTAAGAATAACATGAAACATGTTGAAATACATACTTGTGCTTGTGTTGTTGGAGACACATTATCCTGCGATAAGGAACCTGGAGACTCGTTTCGTCATGACTTAGCCGTTTTCTTAGGTCCGACATTTATAATAGGTTCCTATACGTATATATAAAACACGGTACATTATTTAAAAAAAGAATAACAAGAAACATATTGAAATACATACTTTTGGTAGTTCTTTTGTTGGAGATGCATCTCCTTACGATTGGGAATCGGCAGACCCGTTTTGTTGTGGCTTTGGTGTTTTCTTAACATTTTTAACACGTTCCTATATGTATATATAAAGCACGGTACATTAGTCATGTAGGTAAAATTAAAAAATCAAAGGGGGATGTTTTACTCCTTACCATTGTTTCCATTACCAGTTCCAAAGTTTCAATCCCATTAGGCTTCTTCTGAATTATCGCATCTTTATCATGTAAACCAACACTGGACTGAGTTCCGTCGACCACCTAATCATTAGCGCTGATATCTATATTATTAATGGCCATTGGAGTCGTCACCTACAATATAATTAAATTAAATTAAGAAATACAATGGTGTTAGCATTAGAAAATGACATTGTTAACAACATAAAAAATGGCTTACATCTGAGTCTAATGGCAATTGAGATGGCATATCCAACTGCATGCCTTGTGAACTCAACTGACTTAGCAGTTTAGCAAACATTCCCTTTGTATCTGCCATCTTAGCGGATAATTTCTTGACCTGCTCATCTTTTTCTGTCATCTCGATGGACAGTTTCTTGAGCAGTAGATCTTTTTTTTTACGCCCGCTTCTCTCATTATCAAGTTGAGTTTGAAGTAACTCAATTCTTTCATCAGTTTCTTTTCTGGTTCGAGGAATATTAAAATACCTCTTATATGTAACTCCATTTCCCACTCCTCTTTCATAACCTCCCTTTTCCATACCAAACACAACTGTCATGGCATTAGTGCAATCATCAACTGTTAGGAATACAAATATTCCTATAAAAGACTCGGTCACCTAATTGATGTAATCGCATTTAAGTTAGCTCGTAGTTAGTTAATTAGTTGTTAGTTAGAATTAGTTTAAGTAACATCGTGGAAGAAGGACGGGTCTTTACCCACTGTACACCTGATCCACAGCCCGCAGGAGGGCGTATACTTGTAATTGTATATATAGCCTTTCCACCTCATTTGGAAAGGTTGGTTGATTTCAATAACACACACACACACAAGTGTTTTTCTCTCACTAGAAATCCTCCCATCTCTCTCTTTCTCTCTCTAAACTCTCCACCATGGTTTTCATGTTCTTCCATGTAAATCGACCTCCCGAATCACAAGAATCAACATATTTCGATCCTACAATCGGTATCAGAGCCTAGGTTGTGTTATATGGTTGATTTAGTGTGGTTCGTATCTTGCTTGAAGCTGTTTTGTACCAATTTTTTAAATCTGATTTTTTTTTCTATCTTATGGTACTGTTTAACCAGTATTTTGTATACAAAATATGGTCAAAAAAAATGTTTTAGATAACTGGTTCTTGTATTTTTTTTTTCTTAGTCCCAAGATATCATTTTTTTTACCTCTCTTTTTATGACTTTTTGGTACCATATCCGTGATATTACTGGTCAAAAACTCTGTCTAAATCTGGTCCGTAAAAAGTAGTCTGAAAACTGGCCATAATTTGGTCATTTGGTTGTATAGTTCTTCACGGCATTTTGGTTTATATTTTCTTGGCAGCGATTAGCTCAAAAGGACAGTGACATTTTTGTCTGGTTGTAGTAGCGGTTACCTCGCCTAGCGGTTACCTTGCCTAGCGGTTACCTCAACTAGCGGTTACCTCGCCTAGCGGTTACCTCAACTAGCGGTTTGTTCCAAGAAATGTAAAAGATGAAGTGAAGATGAAAAACATCACAGCCTATTCTAAACCAGAAACCAACAACAAACCCTACATCCACTTTTGATTATACTTCTCGTACTCAAACGACCACTAAACAAGAATGACAACAATCTTAAGATCTCCGCTTCATTTTTTTCGTGTAATACAACTGATATAAGACTTTGAGAAGTCAAACACACGAAAAAAAATAATATCATCATCGATCAGACTCAAACAAAAAGAAAACAGGATCTCAGATTATTTGTTCATGTTACTCATGGTAACTCGTTACATCAAGATCTTTAAAGATCAAAACATGAATACAATATCTTCATCGATCTAATATGTGAAGCTAGCTTCGTTTATATCCGAATACAATAAAGAATGATTAATAACAATTATGTTACAATCATTCTTTGATTCGTTTCAAGAAAACACGACACCATTATAAAAAATACCTACCCGAGACCATCATAAAAGTCTTGAATTCGTGTCCTTGATTTCTTTGGGCAGCTCGAATATCAGAAGCAAGAGGTGCCTTTGTGTGTGCGGTTTGCAAACAAGGTAAAGGTTCGTTTGAGTTTGTGCTTATGGGAATCGATTCAGAGGGTTTAGTATTCGGTTATGATTGATGATGATTTAGATTGAGATTGGGATGTGTTGTTGATGATTTGTGTGATGAGATCAGTTTTGATCTGCGTTGAGTGAAATATTAGAAAGATGGTGGCGGAGTGTTTGAGATATGCGTGTCAGGGCTTTTGAAATAATACCTTGTGTTTAGGGTTATATTTCTTTTATAACGGGTATTAACTATTAAGGGTGTAATGGACTGGGTTTAATCTCATCTGCATCTAACTAATTGGATTTTGGGCCTTATTATGATATCATTTGAAGATTGGACCAAGTCAATTCACTGCACTATATTTGTATACAAATCAGTTGGGCTGTTATTAATGGATCCGGTATTGATACTGATTTTTGGCTGCAAGTTAAAATAACGACTCAAGGGACGAATTTATGTTATAATTATTTGTTGCTCATTTGATACAACAATTAACAAGGGACGACTATTGGTTTTTTTCCTTTTGGAAATTTGTTGTAGCAAAATGTTGGTTTATTAAGGTACTTGCTGTTGAATTTTTGGTATAAGCATTGGACAACGGTTTTGATCGGGTTTTGAAGTACGGGCTAAATTGCTACATGAATTAGGTTTGAGCTTGTATTATAAACCACCAACTGTGGACCTACAAATTGATATCCATTTTTTTTAGATATACAACACCTTTGGTACTTGTTGGTAGTAATTGGACGTTGATTGGTATTTTGGTTGTTACAAATTCACGGGGATACATTTTTGACAAGAACGGAAAACTCAACATACAAAACCCTAGTTCGATCCGCGGAACAGGGGGTATATATAGAATTAGGGTATATAAAAAAACTCAAGCATCAAACCGAATCACATTAAAACCATCTAAAGGCTAGTGTTTGGGTGTTTAACTACATGAGATGATCACGAAGTTTATTTTGGTATCCCTTATTTGAGTTTGAAGTGGGTTTCACGAAGGCGCATGCTTATTTTATCTTGAAGTAGGGGATGGTTGGATGCATGATTTCAATGATACTTGCTTGGACGTATACAACATATGATTGGGACTTGGACTATCTAGTTATACCCGATGTAAGGAGTTTCATTGTAGTACTCACGGGTTATAGCTATTACTTCAAGGAGTCACATTATAGTGCTCAGTGTCATTCGCATATGCTGATGTGGATAGTCTCAAGAGGTGTTGTACTTATTTTGGCTCTTTGTTGACCGTATATGGTACTTAGAGATTTTCTTCTGCATCGTTCTTCAATCAACAACAGTGCAAGCTTAAGTAACAAATTTGGGGAATTCTACTTCTCTTTCAAGTTGGGTATATCGGGCTTACTTCACCAAGTGGTCACAACAATAGCCGACAGAATACGAGGTTGGTTTGTTAGCTAATGGGTTTAAGGGTTGAGATGTGATCAGCAATTCTCATGGATTATCCGGCTCTACAGCACGTCAAAGATACTTCACAGTCTAAGCAAAATCTTTCTAGATCCTTCAATGTCATTCATGATTTTCTTCAAGATGTTTGCTTATGACAAGAACTTCTCGTGTATATGGTCGTACACGTCAATGATGCTTCCGAAAGTTCGAAACCATCATGGGGGAGAAACGTGTACTTTGATGATATAAGGTCAACCTCCAGGGGGAAGTAGTTTATACTACTTTACTTAGTATGGTTCGTGAAGTATTCTACATATGTGAGAAGAATTGTTGTTGATCTCTTGCATGTTCCCACATACAAATATTCACCAAAACCATATTTGTCATAACACATTCAATTTATCATTGTCTCACGGTTTCTTCTTGGTTTTGTAAAATCCCGCGAAAGAATCTATTTCTCGGTTTAAATCATAGATTTGTAAAATCCCGTGATGATGAAACTATCCTGGAGAAAGAAAAGGGCATTTCTGGATCATAATTGACTCTGGTGCTACGGCATCAACTTCGAAGAAGGGATAATGTATGTAGTTCATGTATTGGATGAGTTTTGACATACTTCATGGCATTTTGGTTATAATGAATTTTTACGGGGTTATGTGTTTTTATGGGGTTATGTGTGTTTGACAAGATCGGGATAAAACCATTATCAAAGTTCATTCAAAACATCAAAGAGGCTAGATTTGGGCAGTTAAACTACAAGATGTGACTACGCGCGTCAATTCATTATTATTTATTTGAGGTTGAAGTGAAATTTCACGGGTGCATGTACTTAGTATCTGAAGATATCAGGGTGGTTGGATGAAGATTCTTCGAGATCCTTGTTTGAGCTTTTAACCTTTACAATGACGAAGACTTGGATATCTAGTTATTTTTGGGATTCTTCCTTTCTATTACCACAAAATAACTATCACTTTAAGGAGTTACGTTGTAGTACTCAGTGTCATTCTTTTAACCAGCTGCCTTAGGGCAGTTGGCCACCAACTACCGCAAAAGCGCGCAGTTGACCAAGTCAAAGCTTAAAGGCGGGGGTTCGAATCCGGACTCCAACTTGGTCAGCCAGTGTTGCCTAGGTAATTTACCGGGATATGCCTTCCTTGTTGGGTGGGGGGCTTGGTACCAAAAAGGTACACGGACTTGAGATGGTTCCGCCAAATACCTTTTTTTTTTTTTTTTGTAGTACTCAGTGTCACATGAAGTTGTGGATATTCAAGAGGTGATGTACGTCTTATACTTGATGGTTGGTTGGTTGAAGAGTATAGACTACATAGAGATTCGAAGTTGCACAAACTCTCTACACCGTCCTTTGTCACACATTAATGCAAGTTTAAGTCACAAGTTCGAGTAATTTTTCTTCAATCTCAAGTTCATCATATTGGGTTTTCTCCATCAGTAGTCACGACAAAGAGCCGACGGAATGATAATGGGGTTGGTAACGAGTTAGCTGAGAGTAATAGAAAAGAGAGAGATGACGTTTGGACACAACGGTTCAAGCCTCGTTCTTCAACATAATGGCGTCTGCAGATAACACTTCAGGCCCCATTCCCCAAAGAAAAGAAAAGTGTATGTTTCAGTGCACTTTATCTTGGGAAGAAGAGAAATCTTCTTATTTATGTCCATTCTCATCAACAAGCTTCATGCTTTTCCCATGTTCGTATAGTCATCAAGTGGATCAACGTACATCGGATTATATTTTTGTGTTCCACTTATTCAATCAAAAATTGCGACAAGCATATGCAATTTTTGAGGGGGAGAAAGGAAAGGGTGAAGAAACTATATGTTGATGATGTTTGTAAAATGGTCATTCGGCTCTTGTAAGCAGATATTTACTCCCTCTAAGGTTTAACACACATTTCAACAAGTGGTTTAGGCATATTACAAGCTTCATTGAACTCTTCATTTGCTAAACCATTGATGAGGAAACAAAAGAGGGGCTGCTTCAAGAGTATTGATGAGTGCTCAAACACTCATCATTTTTGGTCAAATCTGAACTGCAAAACATACAAAAACACTCAGTAATGCATCAAAATACTGAAAATATTTCAAAATTGTGTTTTATATGTTTTAGATGCAAAATGAGCAAAAACAGATGAAAAAAGTACAAAGTTTGCAAAATTGGCAGTTTCAGTCCCCCAACTTTCAAAAATTGGCAAAAATAGTCCCTGAGCACTTATTTGAAAAGAAAAGTCACCAAAGGTCCTTTCGAAATCATAAGTTGTCATATTTTGTCCTTTGGTGAAAAATTGGAAAAGTTTTGGAAATTTGCATTTTGGTCCCTAGAGTTTCAGTAATTGACAGAATTGGTCCCTGGTGGGATATTTTTGGATGAATAATCAATTTTGGTCCTTGGGGAAATCACAAATATCAATTTTAGACTTGGGATGAAAGTTTGAGAAATTTACATGTTTGGTCCCCGTAGTTTGGAATTTTACAAAAATGGTCCCCGGGAAATTTAAATTTGGAAAATATTATGTAAGCCCTTGGATTTTGGAAAATGGCAAGTTATGTCCTCACTTGTACTTTGGGAAAGTTGCAAAATCAGTCCATGGTTTTTCAAATTTTACACTTATGGTCCTTGTGTTATTATACTTAACCATTTGGACCCTTTTTATTATCTAAACCCAAAAACCAAACCTGCCAAATCCACAAGCCCACCAACCATCACCCCAGCCCAAACCAACACCAACCTCAGCCCACTCCATAAAATAATACTCCCCCGTCCATTTTAATATTTCCCTCGGTCAACACCAAAGTCAACACCACCACTTCCCCTTCCCACTTGATACCTGTTACTGTGTACCCCCTCCCCCACCTTCACTAACTCCACATAAACACCATTCCTTGTTCCCCCTAGCCTCCACAACCCTCCAAACCCCATTAATTATCCTCTAACCTAACAAGCAATACCCAACTGTCCAAAGACCAATTTGGCGCCAAAAAGGAGTTTGAACGGTTGATATGATTCAAGCTAATCCAATGTTGAGAAGGTGTGGGAAAGTCAAGGAAACCTCCAAGGACTTATATAAGTAAAGAAAAAATGGAAAAGGAGCAGCAGTTAGAGTAGTATTTAGTTAATAGTAATGTAGTTTAATGTAGAATCAATTTTTATGTAATTTGTAAGTTTAAATTGTTGTTTTTTGATAAAAAAGTTTGTACTCAGTCATTTTAATGTAACATAAGACCTTTGTTATCATCAGTTTCAAATTTGCAATTGAATTTAATTTTTATGAAAAATTGCTTAAATCTTCATTGTATCTTTTATTAGTCTCACAAGTTTCAAAAAGTTTAAATCTCTGTGTCTTCAGGTTTACATAAGCTTCATACAGCTTATTGTAAGCTTGTTTGAGCTTATTCAGTATCAATTTCCCATTTTTAGAAAAGTCAAACAGTCAACTGAGGTTCATGGTGTGGTGAGGTGATTTAGCAGGGTGGATTATGATAGCATTTGGTTTAATATTCCATGGGGAGTATTAGGTTACTAATTTGGGTTCTTGTTCACCATCACACTGTGGAAGAAATTTGTAAGGATTTTTCTCTACCATTTTTGCATAATCTGTGATGGTTATTTATTATTGTTGAATGTTGATTGTTTTTGCTTATTTAAGTTTATTTTAGCCTAGCATCAGTTAATGTATCAGTTTCATAGGTTAGATTGCAAGTTTGCTTCACAAATCATTCAAAGTTGTTAACAGTAGGAGTGTTTGGATTAGTGATTAGTGTGGTGATCTTCTTGTTATTTGGTTGTTGTTTTGGTTCTGGTAGATTGCTTTAGGTCTGTATAGGTCAAGTCAAGCCCTAAACTCATACTTTATTTTCAAAAAATAGTCAAAACCTCTTTGCTCTACCCTCACAGTTAACTGTGAGGGATATGTGATTCATGGACCTTCACTTTAGCTTATAAGTTGTAGATATAGCTTAATTCAAGTTAATTATAACTTATTATAATCATATTAGTCAATAAATCTAGTACAAATCTCAACAAAGTCAACATAGCATGTTCAACTAAAAAGTCAAATATGCATTTCTCAAGTTTTTCCAAAATTTCAAGTATTTGTTGTGATTTGTGTGTTTGGATTTAGATTTTGAAACTTGTTGTAGTTAAACTCTACCAGCTCATCTTCATAGTCCAACCATTTCCATATTTTTAGGATTTTTCTACTAGGCTCCATTGTCCTTCAAAGTAGGCTGCAGGGTTGATAGCACCCCTGCTGCACAGAACAGTCACCCACCACCACCACTTGGTGGTGGTTTTCTGGCCACCACAATGGTCCACAGCCCCACCACTTGGCTCATTTACACCCCCCTCCTACCACACTCCAAGATTTGACCATTGGTTTGACCCCAAGACCTGTGGACCCCACCTGAATTGGCCACAAAACTTTGTCCTTTTTTCAGCTTTGAAACAAGATATATAAGTGCTTATTTAAGCTTATTTGCTTATTCAGTGGTCACCATTTGCTTTTTCTTGCTCACACATGTTCATCTAACTTATTTGGACCTGAATCATCCATAGTGGGTCCCACACAAGCTGGTTTGAGCTTATTTGCTTATAAAGTCAAACAAAGTCAACTGTTTGGCTTATTGCCTTCCACAGTGCTTATTTTCAATCTATAAAAAAGTTGTTTTACAAAAGTTTGTTGTTTTTAGGTGTAAATTAGTTTTCAAATAGAAAAATCAAGAAAAATCAATTTAATTTTAAGTGATAGTTTCTATTTAATGTAATTTAATTTTAATTTTCATTTTTAAATTTTTGTTAAGCACTTAGCTTTTTTATATTTTTATTAGTTACCTTTTATATTAAAGTAATTTTAGTAAATTTCTCAGATTTTTATTTTATCATTTGGTATTTATTAGATTTAATATTAGTTTTATTAGTAATTAATTAATAATTAAGTTTTAAATAGCATAATTAGTTTTTATTAAGTAAGACCTAGTTTTTATATTTTTCCTAGCTTTTATATGTCATAAAATAATTTTAGGAATTTTTCCATAATTTTCTAAGTCATTTAGGTAATATTAGTAATTTAAATTAGTTTTAATAGTTTAATTAAGATAATTAGTTTTTAATTACTAGAAAATACATAAAAAGACAAAAATATTAATTTTTATACTTTCTTCAAGTTCATTTTAAGTTTTAGAAATTATTTTTGCAAGTTTTTAGTTTAATTTGTAGTGTTTATCATTTTTAGTTTATTTAAATTAGGTTTAATTTACTTTTTAAATATTTTTAATTAATTAAACAGTATTTAAATATTAAAATAATCATTTTAATAATTTCATTTTCATTTTAAATTTTCTTTTTATTTTAAGTTTGTAAAAGTGTCATTTTCACCCCCTGGGTGTTTTCAGATTTTAGTTTTTACTTTTTATTTTGTACGTTCGCGTTATTTAAAACGTGAACGTACGCGTTTTTAGGTTTTTAACGTTTCTGGTTTTTCTAACTTTCACGTAATCATCTATATAGCTTATTTAAGCTATTTCCTTGTAGATTCCTTAGTGTAATCATTCACAAACCCCATTTCCATCCAAATTTACCCGATCACAAACCTGTTTTAATAACCATCACACCTCGTCGGGACATAACGACCCGGGGGAACCACTATATTCCGCGGAGATTTGGTCTGAGACGTTTGACATAGTTGACCATTCACCTGGTCAGTTAGGTTGACCGTTTAGAGCCGATCAAATTTTGGCGCCGCTGCCGGGGAGGTTATGCGCGTATTTTAAACGGTTTGCTGATTAGTGCTTTTGGAATTCGATCCTTTGTAAATTTCCCATCCTTGTTCATATTATCTTTTTATTTTCATATCAAAACAAAACCGTTCACGAAAACATTTTAACTCAGTTTTCAATGAACACAAAAACACAAAAACATTTTCTTTCTTATTTGTACAAAATGTTCATCCAAAAATCCAAAAACATTCTCCTTTACCCTCTCACATCTTTGATTCTTCATCCCTACCTCTCCCAAACCTTTTGATTCTTTCTATGTCTCATCCACACTTTCTGGTTTGCCAGTGGTGTGGTAGTTCTTATAATGGTGGTAATTGCCCCGGTTGTGGCATGGTAGAGTCAGGAAACGGGTCTGTTTATAACCAGAATCCCTATTCCTACCATGACACGAATGATTCATTCCATCAGTTGCCACACCATGAGACTCAGCAGTTTTACTGTTGTGAGTACTGTGGTGGTTCACATTACAGTTCTGATTGTCAATCGGGAAACACGCTTGTCTATGAGCAGTTTCCTGATAACACTTATGACTCTAGCACATACCACCCACAACCACATCTGTTTCACTGTTGTGATTACTGTGGAGGTCCACACTCTAGCTCGGATTGTCAAACAAGGAATCCATTTCCTTGTAACAATTACGACTATTCGTTTTCAGACCCACCTCCACAGTACCATATGATTCACACAACTCCTCATGATACTGAGCAAGACCTTTTACTAAAGGCTCTTGATTTATTAAAAGAACTTAAGGAGGAGTTGGTTACTACACCGTTTCAAGACTCTCGTGAGAAATCTATGGCAGAATTACTTGCTGAGGAACGAGAGGCTAGAAACGAATTGAGCATGGAAGAATTGCTAGTCTTAGAACAAACAGTTATAACACGTGCCAAATTTCGTCAAGCTGCTCTTCTAGACTGTGATGATGATAGTGATAATGATGACACCCTTGATATCCTTCAATTTTATAAGGGTTCGTCAGATTCATCATTTGTGATTCCTCCCATTGAAAATCAGGGAGAAAATAATGAGATGGAGAAATTACTAGCAGAAGATCAAATGGAACTCGTACAATCCACGAATGCTAGCTCCTCTCATCTCCCCCAGTCTGTTGTTATCACACCCGAAGTTCACACTCACTCTCTAAACTTGGGGGATGAGCATCTTAGCACTGTTCCTAATAAGGAATCGGACGAATTAATAAAGTCTAGTGTTGAGATCCTTGTCCCAATCCCGAGAGAGTCACAGGGAACTTTTGATCAAATGTGTGATATTCCTTCTCACCCTAATAATCCAAATGATCAAATTGAGACTGTCTCTGATTCCAGTGATGATTGTTTATCTTATGGAGACATTGAGTATGTTGATGCATCCCTTCCCCACTCTAATGTTGACTTTCTTCTCAAGGAGTTCGCCGATGAACTCACTCACACCAATCCACTTCCATCGGGATGTGATGATGATCTCTTTGATTTCAAAGATGATATGGAAGAAGTCGAAGCATTCCTTGCCCTAGATAGTTCAACTTCGTATGAAGTTGATGATAACTATCTTGATTCTGAGGGGGATATTCTTTTTCTTGAAAGCTTATTGAATGATGATGATCCATCACTCAATTCCTATCTGAATATCGGCCTTAGTGATTCACCCACTGATGAAAAGTCTTTATCTTATGGAGACATCAGTGACGTTGATGAAACACCTTCTGAGCCCATCATTGATCACCTTATCATGACTCCTCCGGAGTAAGATAACCCAGGGGGAGATACACTCAATCATGAGAATTTGCAAATTCCCACCCACCCTCCCGGGATGTTTTTGAGCTTAACCCTTGAAATCCAAACTCAGGCTAATGAGCCTGTTCTCGAGGTGCCTTCCTCTCTTCTTCACTCCTTCGGGAATGAAGACACCATCTTTGATCCCGTCATTTTCATGTATCATTATCTTGAGCCGGATACTTATCTCATCGGTGTGGAACTTTCACGTGCTTCATATGTTTGTCCAAACATCTTGAATGAAAGTCCGATTGAGATTGTCTCTTCCACATCATGCTTCCCCAAGGACAAATGAATTCGGGGTCGAGTCAAGCTAGCGACTCGGTAAACAAAAACAGTAGCATGCTTATAGGATTTTCACCCTAAGTGTGGGGGAGTCCCCCACTATGGTTACAAATAAAGTGAAAAAATGGTGTTTTTCCACGCTTAGCTTGTAATGTTGCCCTTTTACGTTCAAAGAGTCGGCATAATAGCCGAGACTTTGAATATTGAGAACAAAATTCATCCTAAGTGTGGGGGGGTATTTCGCTATTCTAGCGAATTTTATCACATTTTACTATCTTATACCCCCGTTTTTAGCCAAAATTTCAAAAAAATTTCAAAAAATTTTCACTGGTGCTTCAAAATTTTTGTGGTAATCAGTCCGCCATGTCTAACCGACAAAGGGATTGGCTAATCCAGGAGCAAACGGCTCTTGGTAAAGATATATCAAATCCGTTTATGGCTTGCAATTTGCCCAAAATTGTATGGTACCTCAACTCGCCATATCCTAAAACGCGAATGAGTTGGCTAGCCCGCAAGATTATGGCTTGTGGTAAAGGCAGTGGAAAATCCATAATTGGTAATCAGCTCACCAAGATGTTGACTTTGTCCATCAAGAGTTGGCTAGTCCAGAAGCAAACGGCTTTTGGTAAAGACTAATCAAATCCGTTGACAGCTGGTGGTTTGCTCAAAATCACACGGTTATCAGGTGTACCACAGTTCTCACACCTGGCTACTCCAGAAGTGATGGCTTTTGGTAAAGAGTTTTTCAAATCCATCAAGTTTTCAAAACATTTTATTGCTAGGGACTAGCAATATTTTAGTGTGGGGGATTGATGAGTGCTCAAACACTCATCATTTTTGGTCAAATCTGAACTGCAAAACATACAAAAACACTCAGTAATGCATCAAAATACTGAAAATATTTCAAAATTGTGTTTTATATGTTTTAGATGCAAAATGAGCAAAAACAGATGAAAAAAGTACAAAGTTTGCAAAATTGACAGTTTCAGTCCCCCAACTTTCAAAAATTGGCAAAATAGTCCCTGAGCACTTATTTGAAAAGAAAAGTCACCAAAGGTCCTTTCGAAATCATAAGCTGTCATATTTTGTCCTTTGGTGAAAAATTGGAAAAGTTTTGGAAATTTGCATTTTGGTCCCTAGAGTTTCAGTAATTGACAGAATTGGTCCCTGGTGGGATATTTTTGGATGAATAATCAATTTTGGTCCTTGGGGAAATCACAAATATCAATTTTAGACTTGGGATGAAAGTTTGAGAAATTTACATGTTTGGTCCCCGTAGTTTGGAATTTTACAAAAATGGTCCCCGGGAAATTTAAATTTGGAAAATATCATGTAAGCCTTTGGATTTTGGAAAATGGCAAGTTATGTCCTCACTTGTACTTTGGGAAAGTTGCAAAATCAGTCCATGGTTTTTCAAATTTTACACTTATGGTCCTTGTGTTTTTATACTTAACCATTTGGACCCTTTTTATTATCTAAACCCAAAAACCAAACCTGCTAAATCCACAAGCCCACCAACCATCACCCCAGCCCAAACCAACACCAACCTCAGCCCACTCCATAAAATAATACTCCCCCGTCCATTTTAATATTTCCCTCGGTCAACACCACCACTTCCCCTTCCCACTTGATACCTGTTACTGTGTACCCCCTCCCCCACCTTCACCAACTCCACATAAACACCATTCCTTGTTCCCCCTAGCCTCCACAACCCTCCAAACCCCATTAATTATCCTCTAACCTAACAAGCAATACCCAACTGTCCCAAGACCAATTTGGCGCCAAAAAGGAGTTTGAACGGTTGAGATGATTCAAGCTCATCCAATGGCTGAGAAGGTGTGGGAAAGTCAAGGAAACCTCTAAGGACTTATATAAGTAAAGAAAAAATGGAAAAGGAGCAGCAGTTAGAGTAGTATTTAGTTAATAGTAATGTAGTTTAATGTAGAATCAATTTTAATGTAATTTGTAAGTTTAAGTTGTTGTTTTTAGATAAAAAAAAGTTTGTACTCAGTCATTTTAATGTAACATAAGACCTTTGTTATCATCAGTTTCAAATTTGCAATTGAATTTAATTTTTATGAAAAATTGCTTAAATCTTCATTGTATCTTTTATTAGTCTCACAAGTTTCAAAAAGTTTAAATCTTTGTGTCTTCAGGTTTACATAAGCTTCATACAGCTTATTGTAAGCTTGTTTGAGCTTATTCAGTATCAATTTCCCATTTTTAGAAAAGTCAAACTGTCAACTGAGGTTCATGGTGTGGTGAGGTGATTTAGCAGGGTGGATTATGATAGCATTTGGTTTAATATTGCATGGGGAGTATTAGGTTACTAATTTGGGTTCTTGTTCACCATTTGTGCACACTATGGAAGAAATTTGTAAGGATTTTTCTCTACCATTTTTGCATAATCTGTTATGGTTATTTATTATTGTTGAATGTTGATTGTTTTTGCTTATTTAAGTTTATTTTAGCCTAGCATCAGTTAATGTATCAGTTTCATAGGTTAGATTGCAAGTTTGCTTCACAAATCATTCAAAGTTGTTAACAGTAGGAGTGTTTGGATTAGTGATTAGTGTGGTGATCTTCTTGTTATTTGGTTGTTGTTTTGGTTCTGGTAGATTGCTTTAGGTCTGTATAGGTCAAGTCAAGCCCTAAACTCATACCTTATTTGCAAAAAATAGTCAAAACCTCTTTGCTCTACCCTCACAGTTAACTGTGAGGGATATGTGATTCATGGACCTTCACTTTAGCTTATAAGTTGTAGATATAGCTTAATTCAAGTTAATTATAACTTATTATAATCATATCAGTCAATAAATCTAGTACAAATCTCAACAAAGTCAACATAGCATGTTCAACTAAAAAGTCAAATATGCATTTCTCAGGTTTTTCCAAAATTTCAAGTATTTGTTGTGATTTGTGTGTTTGGATTTAGATTTTGAAACTTGTTGTAGTTAAACTCTACCAGCTCATCTTCATAGTCCAACCATTTCCATATTTTTAGGATTTTTCTACTGGGCTCCATTGTCCTTCAAAGTAGGTTGCAGGGTTGATAGCACCCCTGCTGCACAGAACAGTCACCCACCACCACCACTTGGTGGTGGTTTTCTGGCCACCACAATGGTCCACAGCCCCACCACTTGGCTCATTTACACCCCCCTCCTACCACACTCCAATATTTGACCATTGGTTTGACCCCAAGACCTGTGGACCCCACCTGAATTGGCCATAAAACTTTGTCCCTTTTTCAGCTTTGAAACAAGATATATAAGTGCTTATTTAAGCTTATTTGCTTATTCAGTGGTCACCATTTGCTTTTTCTTGCTCACACATGTTCATCTAACTTATTTGGACCTGAATCATCCATAGTGGGTCCCACACAAGCTGGTTTGAGCTTATTTGCTTATAAAGTCAAACAAAGTCAACTGTTTGGCTTATTGCCTTCCACAGTGCTTATTTTCAATCTATAAAAAAGTTGTTTTTACAAAAGTTTGTTGTTTTTAGGTGTAAATTAGTTTTCAAAAAGAAAAATCAAGAAAAATCAATTTAATTTTAAGTGATAGTTTCTATTTAATGTAATTTAATTTTCATTTTCATTTTTAAATTTTTGTTAAGCACTTAGCTTTTTTATATTTTTATTAATTACCTTTTATATTAAAGTAATTTTAGTAAATTTCTCAGATTTTTATTTTATCATTTGGTATTTATTAGATTTAATATTAGTTTTATTAGTAATTAATTAATAATTAAGTTTTAAATAGCATAATTAGTTTTTATTAAGTAAGACCTAGTTTTTATATTTTTCCTAGCTTTTATATGTCATAAAATAATTTTAGGAATTTTTTCATAATTTTCTAAGTCATTTAGGTAATATTAGTAATTTAAATTAGTTTTAATAGTTTAATTAAGATAATTAGTTTTTAATTACTAGAAAATCCATAAAAAGACAAAAATATTTATTTTTAATTTTTATACTTTCTTCAAGTTCATTTTAAGTTTTAGAAATTATTTTTGCATGTTTTTAGTTTAATTTGTAGTGTTTATCATTTTTAGTTTATTTAAATTAGGTTTAATTTACTTTTTAAATAGTTTTAATTAATTAAATAGTATTTAAATATTAAAATAATCATTTTAATAATTTCATTTTCATTTTTAATTTTCTTTTTATTTTAAGTTTGTAAAAGTGTCATTTTCACACCCTGAGTGTTTTCAGATTTCAGTTTTTACTTTTTATTTTGTACGTTCGCGTTATTTAAAACGTGAACGTACGCGTTTTTAGGTTTTTAACGTTTCTGGTTTTTCTAACTTTCACGTAATCATCTATATAGCTTATTTAAGCTATTTCCTTGTAGATTCCTTAGTGTAATCATTCACAATCCCCATTTCCATCCAAATTCACCCGATCACAAACCCGTTTTAATAACCATCACACCTCGTCGGGACATAACGACCCGGGGAAACCACTATATTCCGTGGAGATTTGGTCTGAGACGTTTGACTTAGTTGACCATTCACCTGGTCAGTTAGGTTGACCGTTTAGAGCCGATCAAGTATATTAATCATCATCTTCTTCACAGTAGTTTTTGGTGCTACACAGATATATATGCTGCATCTGATAAATTTCAAACATCACGGAATCTCAACTATGGCAAAAATGTCATTCGCATGCCACTTTTGAGGGGGAGAATAAGCGTATGTCCTTCTCCTTTCGACTGTGGCAAAAATGTCATTAGCATGCCACTTTTGAGGGGGAGAATAGGCGTGTGATCTTTCTCTTCTTTCATGGGAGGAGAAATGTGTATGTTGGGGGTTATAAATCACGAAGGGATCGAGCTTAATTATTTGTGTCGGGGAAATTGGTGTCTACCACTCCGAAATATTCCATGGTTTGTTACTCTGTTCGAGTTCTATAGTCACTTCTGGGATTCGAACTTGGTGTTATCATTTAGTACTCCAGTTGATTAACTGATTCAGATAAAGAAGAAGATGGTTAATATCAAGACCTTCAAATGTGATCATGACGTTAAAGTGTTGAATCTATAAAAGGGGATGGTCAGTTTGAGGGGGAGCCGATTTAGAAACTTCACAAGTTTTTGAAGAAGCTCTTGACATACGATGGCCTAATTGAGGGGGAGCAAACTCAATTAGTCATCATCTCATGACTCCTGAATACTTCAGTTTAGGAGTCGTGAGGTTTATCAACATTTTCTCACGAGCAAATATTATTATTGTTAAAGGGCTTCCAGTTAATGCTTCATGTATACATCATTATGATGATTCCGATTAATCGCAACCATCAGGGGAGAGGAATGTGTACACTAAGGACGCACAAAAAGTTCACGTGATCGGGCTTAATCACTTATTCCAGGATTGATAACCGCAGAGATGATCAGTGGTTCAACTTGTTACTTTGGTATTATCACTTCATGTGCACGTCACGGGCTGATTAATCACAACCATCAGGGGAGAGAGAAATGTGTACATCAGGGACGCACAACAGGTTCACATGATCGAGCTTAATCAGTTATTCCGGAGTTGATATTCGCAGAAATGATCAGTGCCTCAACCTGTTACTTTGGTGTTATCGTTTCTTCTTGTATTTGGTACATGTGGGCTGATTTGGTATATGTAATGTATCTGGAATGCATTTAGTGAGATAGAGATGTTGATATCCTATTCCCTAAATGGACAACATTGAAGAAGGTCGAGTCTACAGTCTGTTCTACATTCTCTGCTACGTGTTAGAAGACTAAAGACGATATGCAACTAATTACCGAAAGACTTCTTCATATTCAAGGCATTCATCAAGAAAGGTTGTTTGTTTAGGGGAGAGCACTAATTAGGGGAGAGTGAAAAGTTTGTGTTAAAATCCCTAATTAGATGTGCTCACATTGCTCTTCAGCAAGTTGATTATCACAGGATACTTTTGAGCTTATTTTGTTCTTCTCACAAGATTTCAAGTATATGGGCGTAAAATGTGTTGCTGATTCTGAGGTATCAAAACCAGCAGGGGGAAGGAGACATACATCGGAATGCACAACGAGTACACGTGATGAGCTTTATACTTCTACTTAATTGAAGATATTCCGGTACGACAAATGTCATAACCGCAGAGAAGATCAGTGTTTTAACTCGTTCTTTTGGTGTATTATTCCAACTACGTGGGGGAAGTGATGTAAGAAACAGTTTCTGATGATAAAAGATGTTCACAATTGATTGTGTGTGTACTTCGGGTTTCTGAGCTTCATATAATGAGACTGATTGCATCATTTCAACTACTTGGGGGGAAGTGGTCTCTGGATACTTTTTGGTACGCATTACTTCAGCCTTCAGCGGGAAGAAAGATGAGAAGAACTATTCAAGCGTGAGATGATACGGTGCTGATCTATCAAAGCTTCACACTAAGAAGGCTCATGTTCAGTTGATTATTCAGGAGCCTTGAAAGCTTTGGTGGTGATAGCTCAAAAAGATGTTGACATGGACATGGGTGATGATGTAGAGGATGAAGCTGATATGAGATTATTGGTTGACGTACGAAATCTCAAGAAATGTTGTCTTCGAAACTAGCAATGCAAATGATATAGATGTTGATGACCTGATCAAGGCAACAAATGATATCTGAAACTTCCTTCAACCACCTCCAAGTCTATTTAATCAACCCGGTAATGAAGAGGAAAAGAATGTAATCAACTCACTCTTCACCTCCAACATCACATACAACATCTATTGAGCTTACAGTTATGGCTTTGGAACAACTCACTTTCGAACCCGAGCTTGCAGTTATGGCTTCTAAGCACTACAGCTTAGGACCCGCAACCAACCGTCTAAATTGTTCTGATCATTTAGCTGTACCACCACTCACATTTACTCATCAATAATTGGAAAGTTTGTTTACTCCTCTGTTCACCGAGAATGTCGAATAACGTGCTCCAGATGTATCTACTGTTTTCGCTGCTTGACCTGATGCTATTCCATTTCGAGATACACCTGAATCTACAACAACATCATTGCTGCAGATGCACCTCCAATCGATTTTCCTACAACAGAACAACAAAATGCATCCAACTACAATGATACAGCTAGTGATCAACAAAATCATGAAGTTCCCGCACTTGCAGATTATGACGGACATGCTTTCTTCAATCCATTTGCACCGGCTCCAACTGTTCTTGATTTAGCAGAGTCGTCTTCTTGCAATTTGGATCCGTCTATACTGCATACGTTCTATCAACTTCACCCTACGACACATCGTTGGACTCTGATGAATCTGGAAAACAAGCTGAACGCCAAGCATAATGTGGTCAGATATCATCTCATCAAGGAGCGTGTCGAGAAGGGTACTATTGAAGTACACTGTGTGGGACTCGGGCGATTACGATCCATCTGATGAAGAATGGTGGTGGTAATTCTTCATGTATCCTTTTGTACATCTTTATATATCTAATAAAACCAAATTGTAAATAGAAATTTATTAAACCTACAAAAACCATAAAAATCAGATAATTAGAAAACTACAAAAATATTCTTCTTGCGATATGTCTCTCGTATATTCAATATTATGTACGTTTCTAGAATTGTCATTCAATAATGGCACGGATTCATACATATGCTTGAGCGAGAGTTTTTCTATATCTTAAAATAATGTTTTCTAAAACATGTCGTTTCTCAAAAAATTTCTTTTCAAAATGGCTTGCTGTCATTTCAGGCTGTAACCCGGACTTAAAAATTATGGCTTACAGTCATTTCAGGCTGTAACCCGGACTTCAAAAATATGGCTTGCTATTACTTCAGATAGCAACCCATTTTTCAAATTGGGGAAAACACGTCGCCAAAAAGACGGTTGTTCTTTTTACCGGGTGAAGTTCACATGGGCATGGATTACTTTATATCCATGTTTCCTCGATCTAATGTACGCTTCAGTGCATTATTTCTTGATAAAGAAGAGAAATCTTCTTTTTATCGCCAATACTTTCCCTTCTATGATTTTTCCGGAAAGTATTTGTGCAAAACTTGGTGGTACCATGAGATTTTGATTGAAAATCAAAGTGAATCTAAATTTTGATAAAAATTTTCACTCAATCAATGACTTTAATATTTTTTGAAAATATTTTTGTTTTAACATCCGTCATTAATTGAGGGGGAGAGTGATTTCTCAAAATTTTATGTATCATCAATACTCTCCACTTTGTACATAATAAGCAACAAAATAATTTGTGATAGTTATGTGTCTTTATGAGAACATTTTCAAAGAGTTTTCGTTAAAACTTCAAATCTTTTGTAAACTCATCAAATCTGACACATAACAATCTCCCTCACAGATTGAGGGGGAGCATGAAAAAAGTTCCTCTTTTATCAGAAAATATTAAAACTGACCGCATTTCTCTCCCAAACGTTTCCTAACTTATTTAAATCAATTGAGATCCAAAATCTTGAAAGATTTGAAATTTTTGATCGGAGGAGAGAATGTGATTTAAATATGAAATCTGATAATCAAAAGTGATCTTTTGGATTCAATAAATAGGCTCCCACATATGTGCTAAACACTTTCGAATATCGATGCACATATTGAGGGGGAGCAAAAGGCGTTTGTGGAAGTAATACCAAAGACTGGCCATTTATCTTTATGCATGGAGTTATAAAGATGGTTAAGGTTAGGTATGAGTTCCCATGATCCACCAGAACCGGAAGGATCTTCCCAGGGACAATCCATAGATAGAATAGAAGTCCTTAGGAATGATTGAAAAAAAAAATGAGTAAAGTGAGAAAGGGAAGAGTGCGGACTGAGATAGAGCTAGGACTGGAACAAACCCAACAAGGTTCTAGTGGTGAAGTCTTGGTAAGAACTGAAGGGGTTGAAGAATTAAAAAGAATTGAAATGAGAAAGGGTGAAAAGAAATAGCCCTCCAAATATTCAACCTTAGGGCAGAAACCGAGTTCAATTCATAATCTACTGGCGGTTACTAAGGTAAGACCGGTATTGAAGACAAGACGTCATGGACCCAGTGACGCACTGCACTAAACTTCCCAACCAATCAAGTTCTCTTAAAAGAGCTTGTTTCATTCTCACGGGGAACCCTGTGCAATGTATCGATCGCTCATTGCGAGCTATGTTGATACCTAAAACAGGAGACGCCTCCCAGTCTCCAGGAGCGGATAAAAACGCACTATTGAGTCTAGAGCCATGAGATCATCCATAAATCTCACTAGGACACACTTCCAATGTACTTATTGTTTCACACAATGTGAAAAATGAGATAAAATATTTAGAGTCCTACGCATTATCCTTGTGGTATTGCCAGAACATCCGAGTGATATGAAATTATTCACAATGACGATGGAAATCCTTCTAAAGCGAACATCTTTCAAGCTCTTGGTAGGTGACATGTGAGATCCATCTTGGATCAATGATCAAGTGACAACTGGAAAGCAACAATGGTGCGATTCAAATATTGAATCAAACTTGTTCCAGGATATGGATTGACGGATACTTTTGTAAAAACCTTTCAATGTGCTCACAAACTAATTTTCGAGCACATTGATTGTGTATAATCTTTCAAACAAAAGTAGTTTTGATGGAAATGTGATTCAAAGCTTAAAACTCTCATTGTGTCTCAAAATTGTTTATCATATGACACGCGAGTGATTTCTATAAATCAATTTCTCATCAATCCGTGAATATCAATTCACCGATTCACTCTATCGTGCTGTCTGCTTTGAGACGTTCCGGTATGAGAACATGCAATTAGGTAGTAATTCGGTTGAGGTTGCACATTGTAGGTGGTTATTAGGTGTTATTTAAACGGTTTTGGAATAGCATGAAAAAGCATTGGAACAAAATCAGTTGTCACAGAAGGTTATGAAGAATTGGGGGCTTACGTCCGAACTATTTAGAGCTGGGATTGATGCAGCGAATATGCAAATTGTGTTAGGGAAATTTGATGAGGCGATTAATACTTTGAAAGGTGTTGTTTTACAAACTGATAAAGAGAGTGAAGATCGTGCTATGATTTTTGTATCTGTGGCCAAAGCATTGTGTAATCAAGATACGTTTTTAGAAGCTAAACGGTGTTTACAAATGGCGTGTGGGATTCTGGATAAGAAAGAAAAGTCATCACCGTCAGAAATGTCGGAGGCATATATGGAAATATCGATGCGATATGAATCAATGAACGAATTCGAGACTGCAATATCTTTACTAAAGAAAACACTAATGATGCTTGAGAAGATACCAAATGAACAACATGCGGTTGGTAGTGCTTCGGCTAGAATTGGGTGGTTACTTTTGTTGACGGGTAAGGTGCAAGAATCAATACCTTAATTGGAAGATGCAACTGAAAGATTGACAGAAAATTTTGGATCTAAGCATTTGGGAGTTAGGTATGTTTATAATAATTTCGGTGCGGCTTACCTTGAACTAGATAGGCCTCAGTCTGCAGCACAAGTGTTTGCATTGGCTAAGGATATAATGGACACTGCCCTCGGGTTTCATCATGTTGACTCAATTGAGGCGTGTGAAAATCTATCAAAGGAATACGGCGTAATGAAAAGGTATGTAAGTCACCTTTCTATGTTGATTTCCATTAATCAGATCTTAAAAAAAAAAGAGGTAAAACTAATAAGGCATCATTTTTTAGGTAATCAAAACTTAGCAAACACTCAAAACACAAAATTTATGATTATTACTCTACAACTTCAAACGCCGGAAATAGATCCAAAGACCATCTCCAACAGTTGTTTGTTTTATCTGACTATCTGAATATGATTAAATGATACATAACACTTTCACATCACACATTCAGGTTTTTAGAACTCGATTATGTATCTTATCTGGTTCCTGTTCTGCAGCTATGCCATTGCAATAAACTTCTAGGAGAAGGCCGTTGAAGCTTGGAGAGGACATGGACCAAGTGCGCAAGATGAACTCAAAGAAGCCCAACGCATTCTTCACCAATTAAAGGTGAAAGCTTGTGGTGAATCCGATGACACAAAAACATTTCCTTTAACTCATGGAAGGAGAAGAAGCTCAAACTCAACTCATGGAAGGAGAAGAAGTATTTCCTTCATGGGCTGTAGTAAAGATTGGAATGTAAGAGCGTAACTTACTTTTTCAGATTTCTGTTATTTGAATGGCAATCTCCACCCATTTACTTATGAATGGTTCGATTTAAGGGGTGTTTGGATTAACTTATTTTTTGGGCTTATTATCTTATTTGAAACTCGAAAAGGCTCATAAGATCTGTTTTTATTTTATTTAATTTATTATTATTATTGTTTTTTTGCTTATGTTTTATTTTTAAGAGTAAAAGTGAATTGGATTTTAGCTTAATAGTGAATGGATCAAAGGAGGTTTGATTATAGTGGGTAACTGTGCATGTTGAGATAGGTTTACCTTGAACACTTTTTATGGCCAAATTATAAATTTTGTATTAAAAATATGTTCCTAGAACCTCTTCATGCATGCTTTGATGAGAATGTGAATGAAATTTAAGTTCTTTAACTTCATGTGTGTTTTATTAGAGTAATCTTTCATAATTTCTTCGTCACTGCTACTTATTAGACAAATATGTGTTTTATTTTAATCAGCAATGGCCACAAGTTTAAGGTGGCGGCTGAAAGCATTCACAACATTACAATATTAAATGTATGTGGATAACTTTCTTTCTGAAAAATGCTTTCACTCGAAATGCAATTTCAACCCATTTAATCATGAATGGGTCAAATTATCAAAAGGTCGTTAATTAGGTCATAATCTTCAACCATTCTCTAATCTTTTGCTTCCCCGACTAATGTTTTGAATTCTGTAAGTAGAATGGGAAATTTAGCCAAATCGTGGGAGAATAGGTCAATGTGGGATGCAACGCTGTTGGTTATGGGTCATTATCTAAAAAACAAAATGTTAATAACAAAATTTGATGTTTGAGAGTAGTATAGTAGATTAAGTATTTATGACCCGCGTCACTCTTGACTTGTCCCATGCCTATTTTCCCCTTTTAGCCAAGAGTTATCAGCTCATTGTAGTCTCTTTGGAAAGTTGGTGATGCATATTGGCAAGTTATGCTACTGAAAGTTTGGTAACTTGAAGCTTATTAATAATTACTGCTACTTAAAGTTGAAAACTTGTGCTTATTACGACAAGCAAGAGAAATTGTGAATGGTAGAAATACAAGTTTGTCATTGTTTGAACACAGTTTTAGCATCTCACGCCTAATATTTATGTGAATTGTGTGAAAAGAAACTATGTATAAGCAGGTCAGTGGTGCTCGGGTCACCATCTCAGGAACAAAATAACTCCATTTTTTTATAATTGCTTTTATTTAATGAAAAGTTAAATTATCCTTTAGTTTTACAATAACCATTTTTAACATAATTTTTTCCCTTATCATAATATTGATGTTTTATATTGTTGTTTGGCAGTATGTGGCCATGTGGATGTAGTTGACTTTGGTTAAACAAGTTTCGGTTGCGTTGATGTTGAGCGTTGTTTCTCCAAATGAGCAGGTCACTTAACGTACTTGATTAATATGTGAAGAAAGGTAAATTGTATGGAATGCAACATGGACCGAGCTTCTACAACACAAGAATTTGGAGATTTTATCATTGGACTAAAGTTCTCTGGTGTTCCAAAACATAGGTTGGTGTTAAATTTGGTGTCTCGATAATGTTGCTGGGGAATATTGATCAATTTAATAGATTGTGTAACAGGACATGACATCAAGTTTTATGATTAACTTCTATTCAAGCACAAATCAGTAATGGAACAGATTTTGGAAATAAGGTTATCATACCATGATTGATAATTACTCCATCTGATAAACGTTTACCTCTAAAGATCGTGAGGAAACAATATCCCGGTGTCGTTCGCCATGACAATAAACAAGAGCCAAGGGCAGTTGCTTTCAAAAGTAGGATTGTATCTTCCACGTCCTGTTTTCCCACATGGACAACTATATGTGGCTCTTTCACGTGTCAAAAGCAAAAAAAGTTTGAAGGTTGTTGTTTCAGATGCAGATGGTAACCTATCAAAAACCACTATAAATTTGGTATATAAAGAAGTTCTTCAAGGTTTATGATCAAACGGTCAATAGGTATGTGTTGGGATCAAAGTTTATAATCCCAACACGTAAATGGAACGACATTTACGGGATTACATTAGTTATCTCATTTAGCCAAAACACAAGAACTAGAATCGTAATATTGTAATAGTTAGTTTGTGTTAGGCTATATAAGCCCTCCTAGACTTCACTAGGAGGGTGAGACTCTTTGTGTAATTTACTCTTTCATTATCAATAAAACACATAGTTTTTCCCTTTACTCTTTACTCTCTCTCTCTAACCATGGCTATCTTATTCTTTCATTGTACCCGACCTCCTGAATCACAACATTCAATCAAAACCACGATCCTACAAGTGGCATCAGAGCCTCGATTTTAGTATTGGTTGATTTTGTGGTACATCTTGTCAAAAGTTGTCATCTTGATACTATATTAACCATGGGTCCGTACGGTTGTTATCATTACATATTTTTATGGGTTAGCAGTCTACTGTATCAAATGGTCAAAAAGCTTTAAACTTTCATTTACAGTTGTACAAAATCTGCTCCAACTTTGCATCTTTTTTTTTGTACTACTTATATTTATTTCTTTGACAGTTTGTGTACTGTATCCCGTTTAAACTTTGTGGTCTATATGAAAATGAAATATTAGTAGTCAAATGAAGGCACAAAACGTGGTCTGAAAAAGTATCTTTAAAAATAGCCGGAAAAGATGGTCGGAATATCACCGGAACATGGCCAACGGGTCAAAACCCTCTTTCTACGCGGAATCTTCATTTTTCTACGCATAACTTGGACAAGTTATGCGTAAGGTTCAACTAAGGCGTAAAACCCTTGTCTTACGCGTAAGTTTTACGCAAAAGACACAGGTCTACGCAAAAGTTAAAGTTTACGAGTAAGTCTTGTCTACGCATAAAATTATCTACGCATAAGATTTCTACAAGTCTACGCATAAAGTTATGCGTAAACTGGTCAAATGAAAAAAAAGAGAAAGATGAAGATATGACCACGACCCAACCAAAATACCAAGACATGACCTGAGTTACGTTTACATCATCAGTCCAAAACAGCAAACGATATCAAAAGTAATATAAATTCGAAGTAAAATAAGCCGATCTAACAACAATTCAAACCAAAATCAATACATTCTAAACCAAATCCATTATCTATCCTAACCCATCTCCTTTAACCTCACTATCTAAGTTAATCACCTCAACACCAAACATCAAACAAAACTGAACACAATCACATACAAGATCTCTGAACAAGTTCAATGTTGTCTCTAATTGTTTAAAGATTTTTTAATCGAACTTTTATCATCATTGATCTACAAAAACAAAACACAAGTCGAATACAATATCACCACAACCTACCCGAGACCCCTTACTGAAAGGATCTTGATGCCGAATCAAAATCATGCAGCCATTCCTGTGGCGTAATCAAACTGAAGTAATCAAAAGGGAATCATTTTGATTGTGTTATTCGGTTGTGGTAATTATTTAGAGATTCATTTGTGTTGTGTTTGTTATTGGATGAAGATGAATCTGAGATCAGTTTTGATTGTGATCCATTTGATGTGAGAGAGAAGATTGTTTGGTGATTGCTAAATTGAGATGGTGAAAGGGAGCGTATATGAATAGATTGGATCGGAGAGGTGATAAATTTGATGAAGATGGATGGGTTAACTGCTTTTGTGAGAATGAGATGAGTTAGGTGAGAGCTTTTAGAGATGGTAGGCGTATTTTACAAGTGATAGGGTTATGAAATGACTAGTGATATGGGATCAGGTATATAACATTTGATATTGGATCGGGCATTTCACTTCACATGATTGGGCCTTTCATCGAATGGATTTTGGGTTGTGATTGGTTATACTAGTTTGAATTGGGCTTTGGATTTCGTCTAATTTAATGGACTGTGATTTATATGCAATATAGATTATCAAACTATGGTTTCTGAATTTTTTAGATACATTAGTTGTGATAAATATTGGACTAAGAGTGGTATTTTGGTTTACTAATTTCACGGGTGATACATTTTGACAAGATCGGGAACCATTATCAAGATTCATTTAAACCGTCAAAAGGCTAGTTTTGGGCATTTAACCGCAAGATGTGACTACGGAGTTTATTCTTTATTATTTATTTGAGGTTGAAGTGGGATATCACGGGCGCGTGTACTTCGTATCTGAAGATATCAGGGTTGGTTGGATGCATGATTCTTCGAGATCCTTGTTCGAGCTTTTAACCTTTAAAATGACGAAGACTTGGATATCTAGTTATTTTTTGTGATTCTTTCTTTCTATTACCACAAAATAACTATCACTTTAAGGAGTTACGTTGTAGTGCTCAGTGTCACATGAAGTTGTGGATAGTCAAGAGGTGATGTACGTCTTATACTTGATGGTTGGTTGGTTGATGAGTATAGAGTACTTAGGGATTCGAACAGGTGCGAACTCTCTACACTGCTCTTTGTCATACATTAGTGCAAGTTTAAGTCACAAGTTTGGGTTATTTTACTTCAGTCTCAAGTTCGTCATATTGAGTTTTCTCCATCAGTAGTCACTACAAACAGCCGTCAGAATGATAATGGGGTCGGTAATGAGTTAGTTGAGAGGAGTATAAAAGAGTAGAGTTGTTTATCAACAGTTGATTCTCACGGGCTATTAATGATACTTCACACATATTCGGTTAATTAGACACATGGGGTTACGCTGCCTCCATTTCCATCGTAAACATAGTGTGTATGCTTCCGATTCCGCGAAGACATCGTGGGGGAAGAGCGAGTGGGTGTTCTTTTGCTTCTTTGACTTTTCTTGATTTCTTTGCGAAAACACTCATTTTCCACGAGGATCTGCAATTCGGGGTAAGAAATGTGCACATCAGGGACGCATAATAGACTCACGTGATCGAGCTTACAATTTTATTACTACCGGAGAGACGTCCGCAGAGATGATCAGTGGTTCAGTTTTGTGATTTTGGTGTAATCATTTCAACTCTCGCGGGGTGTGAAGTGTGAAGTAGCCTACTTAAGTGAGAAGATCTTGCTGATTTCTTGCATGTTACCCCCGAACGGAACTTCCGCATTGAGTATAACTGTGATTAAGTGACTAGTCAGATTTGCTTGGTGTGGTTTGTGATGTCATCTACAAATTCCGCTGCGTACTCAAAAACTTCAATAGTTAGAATACATGTGGACTACATCAAAGTTTCGAATCTGCTGAAGACGGTTGTCAGTTTGGGGGAAGCTGATTCAGAAACTTCGCCAAAAAGAAGTGTACGAAGAAGCCGCTAAAGACATGCAGCATGAATTGGGGGGAAGTTAATCCATTTCATGCATATTACATCATTTGCCTACAAGTGAAGATAAAGTTTTTCAAGCCGAGGTACAAGATGAAGACAAAGAGCGCCAACTGTAGTCATCCTCAGCATTTGAAGAGCTTATGAAGACCTTTCTTTATTCTTATTTGTACTTGTAGGAAATGTTGTAAGTAATCCTTTATGTCGCCCCATTTGGGGAAGATTGTTGGGATCAAAGTTTATAATCCCAACACGTAAATGGAACGACATTTACGGGATTACATTAGTTATCTCATTTAGCCAAAACACAAGGACTAGAATCATAATATTGTAATAGTTAGTTTGTGTTAGGCTATATAAGCCCTCCTAGACTTCACTAGGAGGGTGAGACTCTTTGTGTAATTTACTCTTTCATTATCAATAAAACACATAGTTTTTCCCTTTACTCTTTACTCTCTCTCTCTAACCATGGCTATCTTATTCTTTCATTGTACCCGACCTCCTGAATCACAACATTCAATCAAAACCACGATCTTACAAGTAATTGTTGGGATCAAAGTTTATAATCCCAACACGTAAATGGAACGACATTTACGGGATTACATTAGTTATCTCATTTAGCCAAAACACAAGGACTAGAATCGTAATATTGTAATAGTTAGCTTGTGTTAGGCTATATAAGCCCTCCTAGACTTCACTAGGAGGGTGAGACTCTTTGTGTAATTTACTCTTTCATTATCAATAAAACACATAGTTTTTCCCTTTACTCTTTACTCTCTCTCTCTAACCATGGCTATCTTATTCTTTCATTGTACCCGACCTCCTGAATCACAACATTCAATCAAAACCACGATCCTACAGTATGTACAGTAGACATATTATATGTTTTGTGACATTTTCCTTATTTACACTTATTATAAATCCCAAACTTCTTTTACTTACATTTTTTTGTACTTATTAGATGTTTACATAATGGACCTTTTATTGAAGTGTTAGATGGTCACTATATGCATTTGCTTCTCAAGACAAACATATTGGAGATCAAGAGTCAATAAATGTTTATTACACATATATTTACAAGCATTGTATTTTATGCTTTCAGTCACTTATAACTTATTGTTCCGTTACAAGAAAATTTCTTAGCGTTTACGTTCGTTGTTCTTTCTTACTTTATTTACGTACTTACATTTTTTTTAATAAAAAACCCTCTAAAATCCCGTGGATTCCACGGGTCTATAAGCTAGTATGTAAATATACATATATGTTAGGATTTATGTAGTAAAAACATGTTTCGATAATATATGTTAGCTCTTTTAGCTTTGTAGGTTGTAAATTGTGATCATAGAAGCTTTTTTAACGTCATATTTTCTTAAATAAGTTGTAATTTGTAACAACATAAGCTATCATTATCTATGTTTAATACAACCATTGAAAACTTCATAACTCTAATGCATAGAGGATGATTAATAGGTTATCATTTCTTTAATTTATTACAATACATGAAATCGTATTGTTAATAATATAAAAATAATAATAAACGTGAAACGATGTGGGTTTGGTCGAGAATCACACTTATATAGGACACCTAATAAAATCCCCGACTAGAGCAGATGGGTTTGGGGGTGCATCTCGCCCAAACAGAAAGTCCCGATTAGATCCCCGATGGGGATTTGTGCGGGTTTAGGGAGGAGTTTAGTAATCGGGTTTGGAGATGTGGATGAATGCCCTGCGCCAAACATGCATCATTATCATTCCTATCGAAGAGATGGACACAATTGTAATATAATGTAACAATTTTGGACAGTGTTGCAAAAATCGGCCTACAAGACCGATTAATCGGCGATTACAAGCTGAACGGCCTTGGACCTTGGAGCGAATTACAAGGTAATCGGCTGATTAATCGGCCTTGGACCTTGGAATCGGCGATTAATCGGCCAAAAATCGCTACACGGCCCTCGACCGCCTCGGGACCGATTCACGATTTTTGCAACATTGGTTTTGGATGATTTTGAGGTTTTTTTTCTTTTTTTTTTTCTTTTTTTTTTTTTTTGCATAAGTAATAAATAAATAAATAAATAAATATATAGAAAAGACGTAAAATTCAGAGAAACGATAATTAGGTCTAACTAAATAGAGATCTAAGTATATATGATTAAAGATCTTATTGCTCTATTTCTTCATGCATATAATTACCAAGTCAACATTTTATATTGGGATAATTTCATATATTATCCTTTTTTTTTCATCAAAATTACATATATATCAATTCTAATTTAAGGGGTGTTTGTTTAAGCTTACGTGGCTTATGAGCTTATTTATGTTTCGACTTATATTTCATAAGGCTCAATTTTCTGGCTTTTTTGGAGACTTGTGGGCTTATATAAGTTTATTATATTACGATAAATTTATATAAGCCATAAGTCACATAATAAGCCGAAAAATCCATAACCGTAAAACAAATAAGCTCATAAGCCCACATATAAGCTTAAACAAACACCACCTTAAAAGTTACACATACATATCCAATCTAAAACTTAAAGTTACATATATATCCAACCTAACTTAAAATTTTTATATATCCTCATTCTAAAACTTAAAATTATCATATAAGTCCAATAATGAAAATCTTAAAATAAATAATGTATTAAATATTATTTGATTTTAAAGTAACCATTATACCCTTGTTTCCCTTTTCATTATATTCACACATGGGGTGTTAGTTGGGTCGGGTTGGTCGAGTTCGGATCAATTCGGGTCGAGGCTAAAAAACATACACGAACCCGACTCTATTTAGAACCTTGGTTAGTCGGGTTTGGGTCAATTCGGGTCGGATTCTAAATAGAGTCGGGTTCGGATATTTTTCTTAGCATCGATCCGAATTAACCCGAACCCGACCAACCCGATCCAACTAACACCCATATGTGTGATTATAATGAAAAGAGAAACAAGGGTATAATGGTCATTTTAAAATCAAATTATATTTAATATATATTTTATGGCTTTAATTATATTATAAATTGAATATTTTGACATATATGATAATTTTAAGTTTTATATTGGATATATATGAAATTTTAAATTAGGTTGGATACATATGTAATTTTAAGTTTTAGATTTGATTTATTTGTAATTTTTATGTTAGATTGGATATATATGTAATTTCAATGCAAAATATATAAAATACTCCCTCCGTCTCAAAATTATTATGCAGTTTGAATTTTCAAAGTCGAATTGGTTCAACTTTGACCATAAATATATATATATATATATATATATATATATATATATATATATATATATATATATATATATATATATATATATATATATATATATTTAGCATATAATACTTGATAAAAATTATACTATTGAAAAATACACTTAAAACCCAATCAATTTATATATTTTTCTTCAAATATTATATAACACCAACAAAAATATTTAAAATCAAAATTGAAGAAAAAAAATAAAAAATTCAATAGCTGACAATAAATTTAGAATGAAAGGAGTACTCCCTAATTAATTGTTGTTATAAAAAGTCTGATGCTATTTTATAACAAAATATTTTTATTTTTGTAAGAGTTTTAATTTGTCAATTATGTTTGTTTTGTCACGTTTTAATATTTATGTTTTTAATTGATGTTTAAATTAGGTCACACGATTGATTCTGGTTTACATGACAATAATTAAATGACGTAGCGCCATGGCTCTCAATTTTTGATATTTGTGGTCAAACTTATTGTTCTTGTCCTGTTATTTCATAGGAGTTATATGCACACCACCAAAAGTAACGTGCACATCTATACTATTTATAATAGATGAAGGACTCTCTCTCCAAAAAATTCAGATGTATAAAAAATGATGTATGATTTACAACACTTTAAATCAAGTAATTTTCATAATTACAACAACCAAAGCATTGTGTACAACAAAAACTAGCATAAATCAAAATTCAGACCACTTTCCTTATAATTCTACATTAATAGCATTAAAAACACCCCTACACCCAATATTACAATCATTTAAACATGATGTACAAGCCTCATTCTACATTAATAACATAAAAACACTCCTACAACCAATATTACAATCATTAAAATACAATGTACAACTCTCATTCTATATTAATAGCATTAAAAACACCCTACACCAAATATTACAATCATTTAAACGCAATGTACAACCCTCATTCTACATTAATATTATTAAAAGCATCTCTACACCCAATATTACTATCATTTAAACACAATGTACAACCCTAATTCTACATTAATATCATTAAAAACACCCTTACACCCAATATTACAATCATTTAAACACAATAAACAATCCTCATTCTACATTAATAGCATTAAAAATACCCCTACGTCCAATATTACAATCATTTAAACACAATGTACAACCCTCCATCTTAACCTAGACACAAACCTGTGACCAAGACTCGACTCAATAAAACTCGACTCGATACACAAGGCTGTGAGATCAAGCTCACGGCATCCCTTGTTTTTGCGACTCAATAACGACGACAACAACAAAAAGAAACAAAATAATACCAAACAATTATTTAGCTTCATGTTTATTAGTTTTAATCTTTATTTAATCAAAAATTCTTGAAAATTCATGTACTTATCCCCCACCATCGCTAGAAGTCTAGAACGACAAAATGGGTGGTGGGTTTTCCTACATTCGACCGCCGGTATCAACAAAACGAGAGAGAGATGGTTTTGGTGATGAACTCGAGCTGTGGTGGTGTTAATCGTGGTGTTGGGAGGTGTTTCTTAGCGCGTGGTGTACGTCAAAATGATGAGGAGGTTGTAAGGAGTGTGGTGGTGGTGGCGGTGAGTTTAAGTGGCCGACGGTGGTGTTTGTTTGGCCGGAAAAACGACTGGAGAAGAAGAAGAAATAGGGTGTGACTGGTTTGAGGGAGAAAGGGTGTCAAACCTTAAGTGAGAGTATAATGAGGTTTATATAGGAAAGTGTTTTGTACCTTGTGTGAACCTTATTGCACCCTTAGGGACTAAGATTGTAAATATATGCTAGGGTGGGAAGTATAGTTTACCAAATCTTTTAGTATCTCATTCTCGAGGCAAATTTAGGTGTCGGAATGACTTCCCGTGACATTTTTATTAATTCCATCGAAAAATTTTATTTGAGGATACCCGCAGCTGCAACGCGCGAGTACCCTGCTAGTCACAATTATGCATATATGATGTTGTATTATGCGTATCACTAGTGTGAATTTGTGACGTGCACA